>JAXGGA010002421.1:0-122952 GCA_038373865.1 Uloborus plumipes | reverse complement strand
ATTTTAGCATATTTTTATGCTCAAGTTTTGTTATACTGTTCTCCGTTCTCCGAATAATAAATAATGGAACCCCGGAAAACTTCTAAACGTTTAATTATTTGTCCGTTTTTTGGTGCACCGAAAGGGTTAAGTCAAAGTGTTTTACCCACATGTGCAGATGTGTTGTTAACTTGTTTTGAAGAAAAATCGTAATCTGTAAAAGGCGAACCTTTTTCATGGATTTCAGATTGCATATCTGCTTAAATAGCAGAAATTTACTGCAAAGTTTCTATACCAATGTACAGTGGTAATACCAATGTGCGTTCTATACCAATGTACAGATGTATAGTGTACATCTACAAGAGATTGGCTTTTTAGCACAAGAACACGAAAAATTCATTGCACATCTGAAAGAAGCAACGTCAAAAAGTTTAGACTTCGCTTAATTAACAAAATGATTGAGTTTTGTCTTGAAGTTCAATTTATCTTTATCACGACTAAATGAATTTCTCAAAGTGTAGTATTATGGTAATCCTTTATCAATTTTACAATACGTACATGACTGACCGTTGGTATAGAAGCTTTGCAGTAAATTTCTTCTATGAGCTATGCAATCTGAAATCCTTGAAAAAGGTTCGCCTTTTACAGATTGTGATTTTTCTTCAAAGCAAGCTAACAACACATCTGCACATGTGGTTAAAACACTTTGACTTAACCCTTTCGGTACACCAAAAAACGGACAAATAATTAAACGTTTAGAAGTTTTCCGGGGTTCCATTATTTATTATTCGGAGAACGGAGAACAGTATAACAAAACTTGAGCATAAAAATATGCTATAAAGTTACAAAAAAAAAAAAACTCACCCAAAGCTAAATACGCTGCACTTTTTGATTAACTTTCAGTTGCTAATTAAAGATGCTGTTTGTTTGGCGGGTCTAGCTGACTAAGTGACAACCAAAGGGAGTGCAGACTGCAGGGACTTTGAACTGTCTCCTAGAATATGTGTAATGTCTAGAAAAGTCGGCTGTAGAACAAAAATATACCGGCACAGTGCCGACATAGTGCGTTCTGGTTCAGTTTTTGCCATTTTTTTCCATATCTTGAGCCTTATGCACAAACAGAATGTATCTTCTAATAGTCATATATAATTTTTTGGGTTCAACTTATGTTATCTACTAACAATTTAAAGCAGTTTCGATAGAAAAAAAATTACTTTTTTTTCAAATTATTTTTTGAAAATTTCCATTTTTAGCATATATTTTCCAACTCATGCGCGAACCGAAGTAGTCAACTTAGATTTTTTATTTATTTTTCCCAAATTTTGGATACCAAACCACAACTTTTGAGAGGTAATGCGATTTCGAAATAAAAAAAAAAATCGATATTTTCGAAATTTGACATTGTAGGCGATTTTAGCCCAATTTAAGGCTGATCTGCAAACTAATGATGGTATGTAAAAGCTATAAAATATTTTCTTAGATTAAAAATGCACAAAATATTTACAACTTATGACAGTTGCATTATAAAAAATTACAATTTTTTTTTTCTTTTTTCCTTTTGAAAATTTCCATTTTTAACATATTTTTTCCAACTTTGAGCCTCATGCGCGAACCGAAGACGTCAACTTAGAATTTTTTTCTTATTTTTCCCAAGTTGTGGATACTAAACCACAACTTTTGAGAGGTAATGCGATTTCGAAATAAAAAAATCGATTTTTTCGACTCACCCTAGTAAAGATATTACTGTCTTGCCGAAAAATAACGAAAACGAGACTCACAGTAATGAAATAATTTAATGTCTCAAAGTTATGATGGAGCTGACCTTCTCTTAATCCCCCAAATTGGGTGACCTGGAGCAAGCACTATACACTGAGGAATTGAGCATTTCATTCTGAATAGGGGGAAAGCTTTAATGACAGAAGTTAAAGACGTAAATTTCAAAAAAAAAAAAAAAGAAACACTCGGTGATTTGTGCTTTAGTAAATTATGTATGACCCACACCGTTTGTCATTAACAAGTCTGTGAGTACTGAACAATATTCACAGCTCTCAAAAAGTACAGAAAAAGGATGACTTCAGGAAATGACCACCAAGCCAAGAGTTCTCTCAATATTTCATGCTTCCCAAATGTTAAGTTAAACTACGCTTATTAAAATCTCGTATATATTTTACACCAAGCAGTGTTTGTTATATTTAAATAAAAATGATATTCAGTAAACATCCGAGATTTTTTTACCCGATATCATTCTTATGAATTCTTGAATGTTACAAATAATCGCAAAAAATAAGATAATGCCGTCATTTCAAATTAGATCTCTTGGCGCTATTTTTGTTCGGGCAGAATTTGTAATTTAAGTATGAATTGCAAAATAAGTTATTCCCTTATCAATCATTGCAGAAAATAAATAATTAGTCACGTAAACAGAATAAAGAGAGAGGGAAATTTGAAATCCCTTGCAAAACCTAACTAATAAACTGAAAACAAAGTTATTTTATTTGTTAACGAGAGAGAATGGAAAAAGGCGACAAAAAATATTTTATATTATTGAGTTTTTTCCGATCGTCAGTAAAGCGCCACAAATTGCTTGAATTGATACTGCATGATACCATCTGGGAAGTTTTCTGAAATTTTGGGCTCTGATAACAAAGAAAACGATTAGCTTTATTGAATCTAGCTATCAAAGACGTCAGCCAAATAGCCAGCTTCATAAGGCATGAATGTTGCACTAAAGATTGCAAACAGATTTTACAAAAAAACGCGAAGTTTATACAATTTTCAACTGTGTTATCATATGCAGCGTTACTATTGATATCAAAGGCCGGAATTGTTGCGTGTTATTTGAGCTTAAAATATGAATTTCTTCGCTTTGAAAAATATAAAACACTATTGATTTTTACCTGCTATTAAACCTTAAAAAAATTTGAGCAGAATAAGCATCTTTATTTCTGCATTAATGTGCTGATAAAGTGGATAAAAGTGCAAAATTAAGAAGTCTCTTAAATCTCTGTACCTCAGAGCCAGACTAACGTAAGTCCACTTTCGTTACTTCTCAGTAGAGAGCAAAAACGTTCGTCAAATGCATGCAAAAGATGGGACTCGATCTCCTTTAAGGTTGCTAAATAATTGTGAGGGAATTTCCTCTGAAGAAAAACGTTCTCATGGGTTGATGCAGAATAAGATTATACATAAAAATGAAGTAATAAATTTAAAATTGCCATTTTAAGACTAACGCTGATTTGCCTCTCAGGTACAGATATAGTAGTTGCTTTGCGATAATATTTCGTTGATTAACACCAAGAATACTGTTATATCCACTACTTGTTTTGTGAACACAAACTTTACATTAATACGTTGATGTGTTTTACGCCACATAAAATATATACGTTTAGAACTAAAGACAACGATTCATGATGTTCAAGAAAATGTTACACCTCAGGTTTTACACCCTTACTAAAAGGGTGAAAATCATATGCTTGGAATTATCCTTTTATATGCTTTCAAACACACACAATCAATACATATAATTCTTCGAGCTAGTAAACTTAATTATGCAATCCTGAGTAATGCAATAAAAAAATAATAAATAAATAATGATAAATTTCTGTTGTTCTTGATATAAAAATCTTTTTACTTTTGTTGATTGAATTTGAGAAATAAAACGCTGCATTGGATAATAAAAAAAATCTAATTCTATTGGAGCACAACTCCGTCCAACAAAGACGTCTTATGTTTAAATTAAAAATGAAAAATACTTGTTTTAATCAAATTTCTTCCTTTTTAAACTTAAAAATCAAGTCAATTTCCATTAAGCTGATTAAATCCATTCTGGCACATACACTTATATCCATTCCGGTTTTTTCCAAATCATAACGTCCAATAAAAAATGTCACTTTTAGTAAACACTGAAATGAAGTGAAAAACTTTTTTTTATCGTTCTTTTTTATTTCACTTCACTTCGAGAGCTTCTTCCATAATAAGACTAAAATCAAACATTATTTTTATCGGAAATTCGTGGCAAAATACCCGCTTCAATAGAAAAAAATGGTTTTTTTCCTCTCTTAAAAAGATATTTTTTATTGGTTAGAAATGCTGTCATTTGATTTCCTATTTATCAAACTTGAGATCATTTTGCTTGAGGGTAGATTATGGAGCGTTGACCATCATTCCCTCGAGGAAGCAGCTATTTACTCCAATAATCTATTTTGCAGCTATCAATAGAGTTGTTTTTATTGGCTGAGAACCTTTATGCGAAAATACTGCACATGTCGATTTTTCCTCGTACAATATCTAATTTGAAAAGAAGAAAACAAGTGTAAATAATTATTTGGATGATCCGAGGTGAGTTTTTCTGATCAATAACTATGTACCTGCTTTCAACAATGTTGCTATTTGTACCTCATTGTAGTTTAACATATCTAAAACCCTTTGTCACCGAATTTTTTAATGAGATATATGTGTTATAGAAGCTGTCATATAAGTATGTTTCAATGAAATTATTTCATTCCAGAGAAGTGGTCTTCAAACTATGGCCCGCGGTGCAATAGTAGTCAACTAGCATCTAAACTCTGGCCCCTAGGCTGCGGGCTAGATTTTCGGTGCATTAATCAGCCAACTCCACTGTGAGAATCAAGTTGTGTACTTTTATTTTGCAAGTTTCTAATCTTATATTAGGACAAATACAATATTAGTCATTGAAATATTTAATGACATCAAGTAGTTCAGATTCTGTACTGTATCTGAATATGGCATTAAAAAATTTCCCTATAGTTTTTTATGATTCGTTTCATTAGAAATTCAGCATAGTAATCATTTAAATTACCTAGAGAAAAAAAAAACTAGACGTGTGTTTAAACACGAAGAATAATTCAAGGATATATTATTAGACCTATCTCGACTCTCTATCTTAGTTAAGTTTTAGTCCAACTTTCGGGAATTTTACAGTTTTCTCAAATCAAAAGCTAGTGGACATATCGTTGAAATATATTTTATAATTTCCCACATATATACCAGTACACACGAGTCAAAATTTAAGGACATTCTGATAGTTTATTGCGACTCTGTTTTAAGTTAGAATGGTGTGCGTCGGTTTTTCGTTTTCTTTCACACTGCATGACTATAGCAAACAATTTCTATATTAGTGTATACTCAAATAAAATTTAAAAAAAAACTCAGCATTTCTAAAGGAAAGAAATAAATCTTTTTTTTTCACAAAACTTATAAAATACATTTTTTGAAACATGGTTTGCTCCTGCAGATCTATTATTTGCTACAATTTTAGTTTTTCTTGCACTCTAAAAATAATTTGCATTTTTTTTTACTATGTTTTCCGTTTCGGTGAAAACAATGCATAAACCAAGAAACTGAATTTTTTCCCCTCATCATACTGCATAAAATTCTCTTTCGAGAAACTCTCAAAAATGCGCGTTGTAATGAAAAAAACGCCATGAGAAATGAATTTAATTATTCTTCTTTCTAACGAAGCGAAATCATTTGGAAAGTCATTTAATTTCTGCAAACATGTCGCCGGAAAAAACAGTTTTGATTAAAGATCCGCTGGGTAACAGCATGAAATGAAACAAAAAATATCCGGAAAGAGAAAATTTCGCTACGTGTGTAACTTTTATCTTTTCTTTTAACAAACTGGAATTCTTCAAAAGCCCTCATTTTCAATGTCACGCAATCCCAGGGAACATTATAAATTTATTGCAATTGTCTTCCCTTTGTCGGTACACTTAATTGACTCTGCGATGACTTAGTAGTGCAGTTCTTAACGAATCATTAAAAATAATTTATAAGGAAAAATTTCGTCTAAGTTTTTCTTCAGTGAAATGAATTGGTTGAATTCTTTTAAAGTGTAGAACTGAAAGGAATTCAGCAGTGGAACAACAAGTGAAAAAAGGATTGAAATAGGGTTCATCATTATAACTCTATTTTGTCTTATTTTAAATATTTTTTTCATAGCAGAAAAGCATTTGCTTTGGTAATTCTCTCTTTTTTTTAATTGGTGAGTGTTAAAATGTGTTGGTAAAAATGTTTATTTTTACAAGTAGAAAAAATATTTAAACCGCCAAATAGCAGAATGAAAATTCAATGCACTATGGATTACTGACTCTCAATTACTGGGAATATTTTCTTTGTGTTTTATTTATATTTTGTTAGATAACCCTTTTTATGATTACATTATTGGATTGTGAATCTTAATACTATTATTATTTTAATACGTATCTTTACATTTTAATTTTCATTCTTACTATAATTATCATTATTATTATTACTGTAGCACATAAATCGTAACTTGAATAGGCAAACAATATGCATTTTCCATTTAAGGTATATGAAAAAATGTTTCTACAAAAGTATTTTCAATAACATCTTCGTAAAAAACTGTTGTGCTAAATAGCTAACTAAGCTTTGGTCAATACTTAAAACCTTTTTGCCCGAACTTGCATCGAAGAAAAATTTACCTTATTGTAATTGCACGAAATTCCTATGCGATGTATGAATTTAAAAACAAAGAGTTATTAGAAAATGGAATTATTGTAAATGTTCATATTGACTGTGAACCATCTTTTGTTGTGCTGAGTACTAACTTCTGTTTTGTGGGGATCCGAATCACTTTTTAATGCTCTGGAACCAGTGGGACGCGCTTATGATTTTGAACTGTGTACGTACCAGTGGTTGGAAAAACTACATATTTTTCGTAGCGAACTACAACTACAACTACTTTCTCATAAATGTAGTTAACTACAGCTACAACTACTTTCTTATAAATGTAGCGAGCTACACTACTTTTGAAATGTAGTTGCTACTTCGCTACTTTTTAAAAAATAAATAAATAAAAAGAATACACCGTTTGAAGATCGACCGAAAAAATTCGAAAAGTAGTTTAGATAAAAAAATTACCTCATTCGAATATGGAATAGAAATAGGAATTGTCTTTGAATTTATTTGTTACTTTTCCTTTCTGTTCCTTTTTTTTTTTTTGCTAAAATTTGTCCTTTTTAGATTTTTTTTTGCAGTTTTTACGAATATTCGCCACAATAAAAACCTTGTTTTTTTCCTTCGTTTCTTTTTTTAATTTTTTTCATTTATTTATTTATTTTTTTAATTTAAAAGTAGTTTCCAGAATTCGCTACAAACTACTATTTTTTTGTATCGCGCTACTCGCTACTCTACTTTTTTTAAAAAGTAGTGCGCTACACTACAAACTACTAAAAAATGTAGCTACTACAGTAGTTTCGCTACTTGTAGCGCGCTACTTCCGACCACTGGTACGTACATACCCAAGTAGCACACTTCGTTTTTTAAAGGTTGTAAAATGGTTATTAACGTTGTAACAACCGCTTAAAAACGTTTATAAAACGTTTAAAGGTTATTTGGGTTACCTCGTTATTTTATATTTAGTGATATACACCAAAGCAATCAACATTTTTATAGGGGGGAGGGAGTCATATTGTTGTGAATTTTTTTCATATTAACTATTCACCAATACGTGTACTAAAAGAAAAAAGTCTTCCTTTCTCCTCAACGTTCTCGACAAGAGTTCGCCTGAGACACACTAATAACCTACTCTATTCGAACATCACTGCCTTATATCTTTGCACACAAATCTTAGACCCCTGCTCAGGTTACATTCAGACACAGTGATGGACTCTCTAACTATCGCGCAGTTCTGTTTAAACAACACATCTAGGTTAACGAGTCTATATCACTTTACACACATCTGTTCTCATTCATGTTAGTAGAATGACTCTGTTCGGAACTACTCTACTATGGTGAGCTATAGCTGACCTGTTGGGCGGTCTATATGCGTCTTATACGCGCATCTGTGTAGAGAGACTCGCCGAGTTTCCGTATCTCATGCATCGATCATGAGTATGGCCAGCGAAGCACCCAATAGATGCGCAGAGACACCATACTGATGAATACATACTGAGTATAATGCCTCACACTACGTACTCTAGATAGTGGCGTCTGTACATTCCTTTCCAAGAGTACGATCATAAACTCTCTACACTACTCTGTCAACATCTCCTCTAGACACAATTAAGACTGAGAACTCTATGAGTCTTTATGTGAGTATCATTCCACTGAGTCGCCTTTCAACAATTCATCTGATGTTACTATCCGCTCAGACGCATCATTTTCATTCGCTTGCATCGATTTTTTTTCCTCAGAATAAATTTTGTCCTTACTTTGTTTTCTTTCTTACAGAATATACTGCGAATCAGAAGTTTTATTTTTGTGATTTCGATTTCTTTCATATATACCAAATGCCGTTCTTCAATAAATGTCACAATCTAAGGGCAAAATGATTGGAAGCGTGTATCTGTAATAAACTACTTTTCCCGCTTCTTTTTAACTTAAAGACTCTTCCAAAATTTAATCCTTTACAGATTGTGAGACGGAAAGAAACACAAATATTATTGCTTTCCTTTAAAATCAGGGCAGAAAAAAAACGCCGAGCCCCAAACAATGTGAGATAGAAGATGACTTCTTTGACTAACAATTCGCATTTATGACAAAAAGGCAACGTCGGAAAGAAGGGAGAGAATTTTCAGCAAACAGACAAACGCAATCACATATCTAATGGAGTCAAAAGAACGAGAGAGGGAGAAAAAAATGTTAGGAAGAAGAAGTTTTCTGGAAGTTTTTCGCGATTCTTTTCTCCGTAAATGCTTTATTCTGATATATATAAATATATTACCGTCAATGGAAAGAGGTTTTTGCTCTGCATGCAAAGTGGAATGGTACTTTTTTTCCCAACCATGTAATAATATGTGAAAGTAAAGTCATCCGTGAATGGAATATGGCTGCTGTCATATTGTATGAAATTCAGCGAAAATCGGGGCCTTGAGTACAGTTATGAAACAACAAATGAATTTCTTTTAAGTTTTTTTTTATTATTATTTTACAGTTTCCGTAAATGGATCTTGGAATTCCTCAAGTACTTCATTTTCATTTTTGCGCAGGAACTTTACTTGAAAGGAAAAGACGAGACTTGTTTTCTGTTTTTCTAAGAAGCTCTCCGTCAAAATGATATTAAAAAGACATCAGATTTGATATGTCATACATTGTATATTATAAAACTAGGGGAAATGTTAAATTATTTTTCAGCTGCGTGCTTTATTGTTTGGGACATACAATGTCTAAAACGTATACTACAACTGTAGTTTTAGTTTTATCTTACACAGTTCTAAGTTAAGCAACCGATAAATTAATCTTATCCTTCATGCGCGTTAGATTAGTCAGGTTCTTTTAAAAAAATTTATAAAGTAGAAATACTTCATGTTTTTTTTATTCATATCAAAAAGAATTAATTGGGAACAAACAAAGATTATAATTATATCAATCATCATTTCATTGTTTTCAAATATCATTTACTGTTTTTGCATCTCAACGGCAACGTGCAGTTTCTTTTAAACAGCAAGTAATTATCAATGCTAGTTGTTGAGTTAATATGACAGTTTTAAATGCAACTAAGAGAAAATTTTAGTTTTAATGCTTCATAATTCTCAGCTGTATTAGGTGTCTTTAACGAGCACAATGAAGTACTGAAATTAATCGACAATATTTAAAAATGTATTTTAATCATGAAAGAAAACAAATATTAATCCAGTAAGTACAATATGTTAACAGATTCAACACCTGTACCGAATGTACATCCTGAGGTTCCAAATTAAATGGTAATGACTGGAGGAGAGAAAGTACATCATCTAAGACATATTGTTGTATATATCTGGTGAATGTAGGATAATACATAATCTACGTTAGTTGTAATTTTTAAAAAATACGCATTTTCATAGCAAGTAATTAGCAAGAGAAAAAAAAATCATTCTGCTTAGAAAGTAAAATCGATAACCGATTTCAATCAATAATTTTTTTCTTTTTTTTTTTTATTTATTGTAAAAATCGTGATATGAAACAATTGAGTTTTAAAAGATGCAGGAAAAATGAGCTTTTGAATTTAAATCATACTCTGATCGTAATTTCTCGGAGCAACTCATACAGCATATGCGCGGAGAATTGCGGAATTTTGCGTTGGGGAAAAAAAAACCCTCTCGACTACGTTTTATTAAAGTTTTATTATTGAAATTTAAATTGTTGTTGTTGTTGTTTCTAATCTCCTATCTGGTCCGACGGAGTCAGACCAGATCAACGAATCCGTTGACATTAATGAAATCCGATACCAAAAGGGAGTAATATGGATATCGTACCAGTTCAAACCCAAAACAGTCCAAGATATGTTGAGGTCATTGTGGCACTTAGGTCAGAGAGGATAAGTCTTACTGCCCTCAGAATATTTAAGGCCTTTTATGTAACCACTGGCTAAAATTGAAATTAAAAGGGTCAATTGTGCGTGGGGGTTAATGAAACCAGAATTTCAATATTTCACCTTTAGACTCCCTCTGTTTAATTTGGATGGATTGATTTGTCACTATTTTAATAGTGCTTATTGAACTTATGTAAAAAAATCGTTATGTACAAAGACATTGGCTTACGATAGTAAAAAGGCAATTACGATAAAATAGGTACGATATCTAAAGTGTTTCAATATTGTCCCATACTTTCATTCACTATATCCGTGTCACTTTTTTTTTCAACTAGGAAGTACAATTTTATAGCTCTGTTAAATTCAGATTGAAAAGTATAATATTTAAACTACAAAAACAATAAACCTTAACTTTCGCCGTCTCAAGAAATTATGTACACTTTTCGAGTTCAATGCCCGAAAAAAATAGCTAAACATCGAGTTCATAAGCAATGTTTTTTTTTTTTTTTAATGTTGTGAATACTACTTTATGACCGGTCAATGAATGAAATTGTATATACTGATTTTTAAAAAGAGATATATATTATAAACATCATTACATAGTATTTATTCTCAAAAAACTAAACATATAACATAGAAACTTTTCTTAATAACCTGCCATCTGTTATATTTTAATACAGTGGCAATTCTCAAAGCAATTATTTCAACGGAACAATCAACAATTTTCCACAAAAAAAGAAAATAATTAAATATCTAATTATGTAAACAAGATTCCTTTCTAAAAACCAGTATGTTCTCTAGATGATTATTAGACTTGAATTGTGTACGGCCTTCATCCAAGTCATCCTTGCAGAACAATCCTTGGTCAACGAACCTTAAAGAAAACACAGCCTGGAACTAATAACTATGCTTAATCTGCCCTCCCCCACTATCTTCCTTCAACTTCACCGGTACATTCTTTTATTTGTTCTGCGATTAATAATTTTTATTTGCCTAATTCCGAAATATTTCCAAGAAAGAACGTCGAGAAAGATTTTCTGGAAAAAGAAATATCTTCTACTGACGACATTTTTTATCAGCTTTTCTCCAATGCATGATTACCCTTGCCTTCTATAAATTCATTTGAAAAACATTTCGTATCTATTTTTTTCCACTTCAAGCAAGTTAGTTTTTTATAAATGATATGACTGAATCTGTTTTTTTTTCGGGGGAGGGGACTCTTTTTAAAGAGACATTGAAAGATTTTCTGTTGCACCAAAAAACTCAAATGTCTGAGGCTTTAAATTAATTTTGCAGTCAACGCTATTGTTAAAACGGTGTAAGTTTTATACGAAATTATTGTGCGCAAATATAGCACATAATTGGAAAAAGTAAACCACGTGACATAAGAGGAAGATAGATGGAGTACGTAGAAAGAAGTTATATACAAGAATAGTAGCTTTCATTTCAATATTTCAGTTCCTGATTTTAGTATTCTACTTCGTTGCTTAATAATTCAATTAAAAACCGTCTATGAGTAGACACAAGCAATTCTTAAGTCAAAAACCCTGCGATACTTTAAAATTCATAATCAAGGTTATTACTAGGAAGTAGCTGATCCATTTTAGTGAAATAGACAGGTTTCGTTCGATGGCTGATATCAAGTCTTCGGTGCTAATCAAGGAAAAAATCTGTACCTCAGAACCAGACTAACGTAAGTCCATTTTCGTCATTTTTCGGTACAGGGGAAAAACGATTGTCGAATACATCGTTTTTCCCCTCTACTGAAAAATGACGAAAATGGACTTACGTTAGTCTGGTTCTGAGGTACAGAAATATAATGGTTAAAAATCTCACCTGGCTGGATTCAGTTTCCCAACCTAGGGTACGCGTACTATTGGTGGTACGCGATTTGCTTTTTGGTGGTACATGAACAAAATTGAGCAATGGCAGACATAAAAATGGATCAATCAATCAAATAATGTCACAGAAAGTTTTTTTTTTCTTATAATTCATTAAAAAAATAATTAGTAACATTATACATTAAAGGTGTAAATGTGACCAGTTGGTAATCAAGATTCCGGCAATCAATATCGCTTCGTGAAATTGCCCGATTATTATCTAAAAAAAATTAGGGTTGCTTTGAAGTTCTTTAAGTGATTGTAACGATTGTTTGAAATACATCACATGACGAAAAACGTTGGAAGCCAAACACGTCAGAAAGTACAGTTACAGAACATTTGAAATGCCCGAGTTAGGGGACAAAGGCGCCTGAGATTTTCGATCATACAGACACTAAAGCAAAATGAGTAAATAAATTTACATTTCCTTCACCCTTCTTTGGAGAATGTTTTATTTAAAAGAATATATTATTGGAAGTGAAAGAAACTAGTGGGAAAAGTTTCAGTCATCTCCTAATATGACCAGTTTCCAACTTTCCCACACTTTTCAAGTCTTTCTTTCGTTCCCCTGAATATAAATGTAGTATCTCGAAGAAAAGAATCCATTTCGAAAACAGTGTATTATTTTAGAAAGGCCAAAGTGTCTTCACGCAAATAAATTTTTCTCCCCAAAAGCTCTTTTTCTAAATGGGAAAGGGGTGCAGAATATATTCGCAAATAGCTTTGCTTGTCTATTTTCTCTAAGAAAATTCAACGTTACTTTGTTCATGTCTTTTCCTAGCGATTTTGCTTTTGCCGGAAATACAAACAAGTTTCCGTTTTGCGTAAAACCCTCAAGCATTTTGGAAGATAAATAAAAATTTCTATGATTTTATTTCTTTCTGTCTTTACGCCTGACATTTTATTTCATTTTCCAGCGCGACTCTGAAGTACTCAGAGATAGCTGCAGTTTGTTTCCCCCTAAAATTTATAGCATCTAAGCTGATTCTAAGCAGTTATGTCACCAATGCAGAAAAACTAATTTTAACAGAATTAAGACCTTCTTCGCCGATTCATAGGACTAGTCGAAATTCTCGCTAATTCTTCATCTGTTGCTTAGTATACAAATTCTATGGATAGGGAAATTGAGGCTGCATATTCTATTTCTAAGATTTTTATGTTTAACAATACCTAAAATTTTCTACCATAATAATTCACTGAAACATATTTTCAGAAGAAAAGGGCTGTGTGAACTTAAATAAAAAAACGAGTGTATTTATTTCTAAAAAATATTTTTTGGTGAAATGTAGTGTCTTATTATTGTCTGAATTTTATTTAATCTGTATGGATATGCCAGACAGAGTATAAAAATAATTAAAATTGATTCCTAAAAAAATAAATTACATGCATTACTTTTTCTTGCAACTTTATAAATGCAATGATGTGCATAAATAGCATTCTGATAAGGTAAAAATATCGATAAAGGTATAAAGTTCAAAACTATTTTCCATAAACAAATATGGAGCTGTTTTCTTTCGTACGGTTTCCATGGAGATGACGCAAAATTTCTAAACTTGATACGCCTATTTAAAAGTAACAGGGTACAATAGTATTTTGCCCTTGAGTTAATAGAAACTTTTTCTTATATTTTCTCTGTGCTGCAATGTGTACAGTAAGGCACAAAACATACTCCTTAAATAAAACGCTATTATGAAAATGTGAGGTCATTCTGCGGAGCGTTTATCTTTTAGTCTCCACATTTCCCATACGTTACAGGCACCTCCACGGCTTTCTTATCACATTACCTAAGCCATCCTAAGCTCTACAATCAACTGGAGAAGAATAAAAATCTTTAAGCTTTTAAGCCAGGTGCATTAAATCTGTAACAAAAACACCTACTCCGCTCAACAAACTGTCATTTCTTAATAAAAGCTTTTCACATGTTGAAGATAAACCAATTTCTTACGTCATTAATGCCGAAATCTCCCCCTCCCTACTTCGTTAGCCATTCTTGTGGCTTGACTGGGGAGGGGGATGCTTCGAAGGCATGTTGAAACACCTCTTTCAATTTTAATTTTTGTCCGTTTTATCGCGGAAAAGTAAATTAGTTGGCCATTTCTCATTAGCATGGGTCTTCAGCGGCGCCTGGGAATTGGGGAGATTTGCATGTCTTTATTTATGCAAAAATAGAAAGCTTCGTTGGAGAAAATGCTTGAGAAGAGACGCTTTGAAGTTTAATCACCTTCTACTTAGAAGGATTACTGGGGTTGAGGATATTAAACTGTTCCGTAATGCGTCGTTTATTTAAGGACTAAGAAAACGCAGTTTAACCATACGCTTTTTCCCCCAACTCCAACTTATTGTTTATTCTTTTCAAAAGCAAATAATTTTTCATTTTGGTGGAATTATCAATTAGTTCAAACTCATGTCACGCATACACTACGCATTATACACGTAAGGGAGAACTGGGAAGAATGGAAGAGCTGCATTTTCGTATCGAAATAAAATGAAAATAGTGTTTCTAGCTGGCCCATCAGCAAATGTGGCAGAAAAGAGCCTAAAATTGCTGCATCTGCTGGACAAACTGGAAATAAATGTTTCTATCCATTTTCGGCCTATAATTGGAACTGTCCCACGCCTCTCCTAATTCTCCCAATACAAACCATCTGACCACGAATGAAATGGAAAATCTAACATCCGGTTTACAGGCGAAAATGGACGCATCTATTAGATTTTAGGGATGCCAGCTTTTTCATATGTGTGTTAACCACTACATTAAGAACGTCACATTGAAGTCAGGAGTATCCAATTTTTACATTTCAACCTCGTTCAGACAGACTTGCCATATCTGGACATTTGCCAATTCCACAGCAACCGTGGACAGACTGCGTTTGCATCTCTCTCTCTCTCTTTCTATGCATTTCTTGTTCATAAATTGCTTGAATTCACTGCATCTCATTTGTATGTCATGCTTTAGTGGATCCAGGATTTTAGAAGAACAAAAAAACATTGATATTTTCCCCTTTTCTACACCTTATATTCTAAAAAAATATATTCTAGAAATTCAGAATAGGCGACAAAATGGGAGAAAAAAAACAATATGTTTTCAATCATTAAGTATACTCAAAAAAAGTCTATCCGTCTTTCGCATACAAACATATTGAGCTGATAAATTATGGTAAAACAATAATAATAATAAATTAAACAAAAAAAATGAATAAATAAACAAAAAATCGTCTGCCCAGTCAGTCATTTTTTTCTGAGCTTGCATTTCCTCCATGTTTGCGGAGTCGCAGTCGGAATCAGAGTTCTCACAGAAGATTTTTCAGAAAAGTACTTTACATACATTTTTTATCAAAACCGTTTTCTTACAAAGTTAGTTTGAAGAAAATCCGACTTTAGGTTCAGGATCAACATTCAACTTAAGTTTCCCAGTAGGCGCTCATGTTAATTTTTTTTTCTAAACGGTTCATCACTGAACGAAAAATGGTTCAAATTGAAAAGTGAAATATGGGAATGAGTCTCTCCGAGATCTTTCGAACAAAAAAAGTTTATTCAATTCGGACGGTTCACTTAAAAGTTATTAGGTGGAGAAAGGTTGCTTGAACGGTTCAATGTTGAACGAAAAAATGTTCAAATTGAAAATTTAAGTACGGTAATGAAGTATCCTTGCCGAGATCTTTCGAACAAAAAAAAGTTTGTTTAAATCGGACTGTTCACTCAAATGTTATTAGGCGTGAGAGCTTGTTTGAACTGTTCAATGTTGAACGAAAAATTGTTCAATTCGAAAATAGAGAATTCTTGATAAGATCTTTCGAACAAAAAAAAGTTTATTCAATTCGGACGGTTCACTTAAAAGTTATTAGGTGGGGAAAGGTTGCTTGAACGATTCAATGTTGAACCAAAAATGTTCAAATTTAAAATTTAAATACGGTAATAAAGTATCCTTGCCGAGATGCTTCGAACAAAAAAAAATTGTTTAAATCGGACTGTTCACTCAAAAGTTATTAGGGGTGACAGCTTGTTTGAACGGTTCAATGTTGAACGAAAAATTGTTCAAATCGAAAATGTAGATACGGGAATGAAGTATCCTTGAAAAGATCTTTCGAAAAAAACAAAAGTTTGCTCAAATCGGACTGTTAACTAAAAAGTTAATATCGCGGGACAGGTTGTTTGAACGGCCCAAATTTGAACCAAAAATTGTTCAAATCGAAAAATCAATATGGGAATGAGCTGTACTCGCCGAGATCTTTCCAACAAAAAAAAAAATTCGTTCAAATCGGAATGTTCATTCAGAAGTTATTAGGGGGGGGGGGGACAGAGCGACCGACAGACCGACCGACCGACATACAAATTCCCCATCTCAGTACCCTACTTTCAAATTTTTAATTTTTCAATATTTATTTCATTTTTATTTTTATTTATTTATTTATTTTTTTTTGTTGTTTCTTTTTGACTTTGTTTTGAACTTGGCGATATTTTTTAGACTTGGCGATATTTTTTAGATGCATTAAGCCACTTTTAATACTTTTTTCGTCTCCTTTATTTTGAACGGGAAAGTAGGCTAAAAATGAACAGCAATGTGCCCATTGACGACATAATGCGATTCGAATGATAAGGATTGCTCTCTCCTCTTAAATTTAGCACTGAAAAAGGGGGAGGGTGTGCGTTTGATATTTATATAAAGATAAAATGTATTATTGAGCAAAATTTGGTTTGATAAAAAATTACATTCAGTGTAGCAGCTTGATTGTATAAAAAACCGTCATAATAGTAATTATTTTTTATTATCCATGAATTAATCCAAAAATCTGAGCATTCAACAATTTGAACGGCTTATCATCCACGCTCACTTCAACATTGCTATTAATCAGCTGCAGATATTTAGGGAAACCTTTTAATAACTATTTGTAAAAGATTCATAAAAGTACTAACACTTTTCCCTAAATTCTTAGTAACAATACCAGTATATAATTGTACGAAACAACACATTTAATTATCCAAAATCTCTGCAAGATACCTTAAGAGCAACCAACCAGGTTCTTTATGAGTGAAGAGCAAAGCCTTATCATTTAAAATGGGCTAGCTCATTAAGGCAGAAACAAAAACAGCCCTCTTACCATAATAAACTGTCATTTCTTAATAACAGCATTTCTGCCTTTTAAGATAAACTCAAATCTCGCGTCATTACAACCGAAAAATATTCCACTACCCCTCTTTCAGAGCCTACTTCCATTATCTATTATAGCTGCTGTGGGTGGATTGGGAGTTTTCTAGCGCCGTAGATGCCTCGTTGATATGCTTCCTCGTTTTAATTTTTACCACTTTTATCGCATAAAAGTAAATTATGCTGCTCATTTCTTATTACCACGGTATTCCTCCACCTACTCCATTACTCTCCCACTCAAGAAATTGAAGAAATTTGCATGTCTTCTCTTTCCTTTTTAAGCATACGAGGTGTGGTAAGCGAGTTAAATATGTTTACAAAACTCTGGGCTTGAAGTTTAACTTATTCCGCGAAGAAAAGAGAATTTTAACTCTTTGTTTCCTACAGAGTGTGGAATAAATGCAGTTAAAAAGTCAGGTTATTTTATGTTGGGCATTTATCTGGGGATAATATTCTGAGAGGATACTGCACGAAATGTGACGATTTTCAAATACATAATAGAGCTCTTTTGTCTCTCTTAAAAAGTTAACTATATATATATATATGGTGCTAGTAAATGTGTTTGTTTTATTTACATATCGTTGCCTGAAACCTTTGTGATGTACTGTCTGATCTTTTTAGATAAAACCTTCCGTGTATTTACGCAAGCGTCAGGTCTTCTCTGATCTTATCGAACTAGGGGTGGTAAGTAACCTAACTATAAGGGGAAGAATAATAAGAAGCATTTTGAGCCGTATCAAACGACGTAGAACGATGCTAATTTCAAATATGTAGTTCAGTTAAATGCGTCAAAAGGATAGCTAATGCAAGTTTTAAATTGAAAAATTCAGAAAGTTCTCACTCACAACCAGTCACCTCTTTTAAAAATGGAATGGTTCCCGAGTGCTAGGCGCGGTTTTCATGGACGGATAGTACGAGAGACCTTTGTACTTAAGTCTGCCTTTTTGCATTGCACCAAAACAGAGCCTGTGACTTTTTTGTAAGTGTTAAACTGGAAGTGCACTCCTTCAGTAGCAGCGTCACTATGGGAGGAGGGGGCTCCGTGGCTCTGTGGTATAAGTTTTCCGTTGTAAGCCGGAGGTTTGGATTCGATCCCAATCGGTGAGCTCTGGGTGTTATTTCTTGTGCTGTCCCGTTTGTAGTTCAAATGAAAATGTCCAACATCTCTCGAGACAATGACACCCGCTATTTATTAAACTATGCACGCGACAACAAAAACAACAACAACAACTAGGGGGTGGTCGGGGCGAGATGGGTGACTTTCCTCAAGTGGCACTCAAAAACGATTTAAAAAAAAAAAAAAATAAATAAAAAAAGCGTACTTTAATTCTGAAAATGTTCCCAAATTTTCATCAAATCCATTACATCTGTTAAAATTAGATTAGTTAAAAGCAGTGGCGGATCATGAGATTTTGAGGCCCCAGGCGCAACCTGATCCGGAGCCCCCCCCCCCCCTATTGACCAAACTACAAATGGGATAGCTCACTAACATGAACGATGCAGAAAATAAACTTTTTTTATGTTGGGAATTAAAAAGCACGGGGGGGGGGGGGAGATATAATTACATTAAAATAAAAAGATAATGAAACGAATTACTTTCAATTTGTCGAATATATTTCTAACAATAGATAAATGCAAAAAAAACTGAAATTATTATTAAAGTTTTGCTGTATAATAATAAATTAAGTAAGTGCATTGAGAAGTATCGACCATGTCCAATTTCCACAGTACATACATGTCATAGGGACCGTTTATAGTGGCACTAGAGATGAGTTCGGTCTCATTTCGGGCCCGAACCCGGTAAGTTTCAATCCGAGCCCTAGTGAAACTATCTTACATCAAACACCGAACTCCACTCGAGTGTGACATGATTTAATTAAGTGTTATGTCCTAGTTGTCGTTTTACATTAATTATATGGCTAACTTTGTTGCAACCACAATAAAATAAATTAAATTTTCTTGAAATTGTGAATGCAAAATATTTGAAATATTATTATTATTTTTTGTTTTCAAATTTCTACTTGAAATATAATAATATACGGTGTACTGCAATAGTACTTGCAAAAAAAAAAAAAAAAAAATAGATTATAAATAGGTACTCTCTTTTTGTATTCTTATTTTTTAAATTGTTCGTGTGCAAAAATTATCGTCTAAAACATTTTATATTTTTTGAGAAAAAAAAAAAATCACATGAAGAAAGCACGAAAAAGAAATATTAAAATTACTACACAAGATCTTTGCCCCACTTTTTGAGTTTCATTAATTTACACAATTAAGTGAAATAAAATTAAAATTCCTTTTTATATAATAAGTAAAATTTGAAAACAATTAATAATCTCCAAAAAAAATCAAGTAAAGATTTTTACTTTACTTTTAGAACAGAGCACCCATTTCAATACTGCAATTACAATTGGATCACTATTCAATATAACAGGCCTAGTAACATGCAAAAAGAATGTAAGGAATGAATATATCATTTTTTTTTTTTCAAAATCCGCGTATAATATGAAAAGTTTTTGAAAATGTTTTAACGCTAAATGCATATTAATTTTCCTCAAATTCAAGATAAAAAAATGTAAAATTTTTACGTAAAATACGTACGCACAAGCAGAGAATTATTTGGCGCCTCCCTGCCACCCTACCCCTGTTTTTTTTTTTTTTCCAAGCACACATGATTGACCAAGACAAAAGTATTTTTTTTCAAATGAACTGGAATATTTATTTGCATCGTTATAATAATTTTAAAATTAAAATCAGTTATTGTAAAAAATAAAAATAGCAGTATATTATAAAACTAATAATATAAAAATAGTAAATTAGAGTAAACAATCATTCTTAAAACACCTAACATCACAGTAAAATAAAAAGTTTTATAAAATGTGCTTATAAAACCAGTCTTCTTGCTTTAATTTCTGCAAAATCTTTCAAAATGATGCGCGTATCGATATTAGACAAGGTGTCGTTTTCAATAGACAAAGTGGCTAGGACAGTCTTTCCTGTTATATTTTAGAACTGAGATAATTTTTTATTATTTTCAATTTTGAGAAACTTATATCTCCACTGGCGACTGAAATTAATAACGTTAAGATAATTCGTAAATTGCAAAACAATATAGCGAAATATGTATTTATTTTCTTTTCTCACCTCTTCTGATTGTAGCTCGTTTCCTTCGCAGCTTGATAGAGCAGTAGTAGTTGATAAAAAAAAAACTTTTTATAACCTTTTTTTGTTTTTCACGTTACTCGAATAAAACGTCCGAAACCAAAGGTCCAAGTCCGAGGTCCACGGACTGAAGATCCACGTTCAAAAAGATCCAATAGACAGAAGGTCCGGCAGACTTAAGAAGCTCCAACAGACATAAAATCCAAGGGTCATAAGGTCCGACAGACACAAAGGTCCACAATTTTGGACAACTAAGACATAAGGTCCAGTTTTCTCAGCAGGATGGACATAAGTTTTTTACTTCATTCGTTTTTCATTCTTTGATTTCTTGCGCTTTTCATTTGCTACAAAACGTACCAGATTTTTTATGGCTTTCAGGCATTTTTATATTATTATTATTCTAATTTCCGTTTAAAGTTTTTACGCAAAACGCACGTTGGTAGCTGAGCTGCAATCATCACGAAAATAAGTTATTAAAGAAGGCTCTTTAACTGAAGGCAAAAGGTGTAGAAGACACTCTCTTGACGCCAATTTGAAAATGACTAAAAAGAAAAGAAAAGAAAAGAAAAAAAAAAAAAAAAACTGCCATCCAATACTGATCTTTCATTCCTGGAGACCACCCGCAAGCTTGAATTGTTAATTGTCACACGGTTTTACAAGATTCCCCACAGGGCCTGAGATTCCCACGTAAGATAACGCAAGTTGCGGCCACCCTGCGACGCATCCCCTTAAAAGTTCGGACCACCCTGTGATGTGAGAACTGAGAACAGAATAAAATGTAGCTAATCTTAACTTTAACCAGTAATGTCTATTTATTATCTAACGTAGGATCTCTCCCCCCCCCCCCCCCAAGACTATTTACAATACTTCTTCCAGAATCGCAGCAATTTTGTCAACCGTCAACCACTCATCAGAAGAAAGACGTTTTATGACCTTTGCCTCTTAATGCTTAATGGCCTTTCAAGCACCACGGGGATTTGTAGGCAATTGCCTCCCAGCCGAACAGATATAGCTCGCAGGGCCTGTATAGCTCGTCTTCCAGATGTGAGAGAACCAAGTGATATATGTCATTTCTAAAACTCTTCCCCAACAAAGCAATCCGGTCATTAAAAACAAACTGCTCTCACGCTCTTGAAGTACCAATTCTTCCCAAATACTTTTGTTCGTTAACGTTTTATTTGTATAAGATTGAAGAACGAATATCTTACTATAAGCCAGAGCCCGAAAGCTGTTTGAAGTTACAGGACTCGGGCTGAGCCCGAATCATCTCTTGCAGGCACTCATTCACAAATTTTAAGTAAAATTCTATGCAATTAGATTATATTAAAAACTTATGTTGAAAATTGTGTTTTTTTTGCACAAACTATTAATCGTATGTATGTTAATTTAAAACATACTGAATTTGTATTTTTATTTCCGTAATTATCTTTCCTTTAAACGAACTAAAGATAGGACCACCCAAAGAAAAATTAATCCCTCTTAAAAATTTGGGGCTCAGACCTATTCCTGGGGGCCCATCTATCTAAGGAGCCTTAATTTTTTTAAAGGCATAGCACATCATAAAAGCTATGGGAACAGTACGTGTATATTTTAAGGTAAAATAATTTAAAAAAATAACGATAGATTAATTGGAAAAAAAAATTTCCTTGAACGAGAATTTTTATTGACTCTTGCAACCGCAGGGCCCCATGACCACAGAAGCCCCGAAATTTATTCAGAAATGTACATGATAAATGATTTACATATTGCTGAGATGTACAAAGGGGCCTTCAAAAATGCATTTTGACAGACCCCCAAACCTGTAAATCAGCCACCGCATTCTGCCATTGATTCTTTAGGGGGTCTCCAAATTAGGTGGTCCCTAGTATTAGTAATTCAAGCCCTGCTTGGATGCAGGGCCCTATTTTGAGCAGTCGTCCTATTGGCTTCAGCCCGAGCCTATAATCCTCATCTAACTGTCACTTTCCATGGGTTTTGAGCATTTCCCACTCAAGCTCATGACTTTCCATGGCAACTCCTCAAATCCAAAAATTTTTGGTTTTGAAGATGTGACGCTGCCAACTAGGCCTGAACCTTGGGTCCAATCTTTCTAAGAGGCCTCAATTTTTTAAAGGATTATGCACAGCATTAAAGTTATAACAAACAATATGAGTATTTTTAAGAAAAATAACAAAAAAGTAACTATTTATTAATTGAAGAAAAAAAAACTTCCTTAAACTTTACTAAAATTTACTAAAACTAAATCTTTATTCATTTCACCGGGAACGGATTTACCATATTGCAACTGTGAAAGCCTCCATGACCATAGAGGCCCCTAAGAGGGTTCAAAAATGCACATGATAAATGATTTACATAGTGCTGAGATGGACAAAGGGGACCCTCAAAAATGTATTTTAACGGGGCCCCTAGTCACGCTGCATTCTGCCACTGAATTTTCAGACGGGCTTCAAATTATTGTGGGCTTTAGGCCTCAGTATTAGTTAGTCGGGCTCAGCTTAAATGCAGGCCCTATTGGGAGCAATCACCAATCAGTCCTATTGGCTTTGGCTAACTGTCAATTTCCGTGGGTTTTGAGCATTTTCCACTCAAGTTCGTGACTTTCATTGGCTTTTTTCCTCAAATTGAAAATTTTTAATTTTGAGAATGTGACAATCCACGGTTTCGAGGCCCCTTGCCTTTCTGAGGCCCCAGGCTCGCGCCTCATGCGCCTCTTGGGTGATCCGCTACTGGTTAAAAGGAGTCATCTAATCCTCTCTCTATCTCTTTCTCTCTGTTTCAGTCTCTCTCTCGCGCTGTCACTCTCTCACATGTGTGTGAAGCTTTTTTCCCGCCGAGTTATGTGGATAATCTTTGGATTTAATTCACTACGAGAAATAAGTCAGAAATGCAGAAATTAGTTTTCTGATTTTCTAGACAGAAAAAAAAATTAGATAGTGCGTGGGGAATATTATTTTAGTATTATAAGAAATTTTTGTTCGTATTAAGTTAGATCTGTAAAAACCATGACAGAATTAGTGCTTTTGTTAACTTATCATCGTTTGAACATTGATTGACTCTAATGCGCGATAAGTACAGAATCGTCAGAAATTTATTTAGCATTTACTAACACACGGTAAGGTGGGAAAATGTCAAATATGAAGAATCAAGAATGTTATAAAACTATAAATACTTAAATGAAACAGAGAAAAATAGTCAATGAGAATTAGAAAGCATGAAAAATGCATAAGTACTAAATTGCTAGTATAGAAAAAAATGGAGAAAGTAAAAAGTATATCATCTCCTCAGAGAAAAAATTAGACATCCAATCCCAGGAATAATATTAAGATATTTTTCTGCTGCTTCGAGGTGATAACAGATTATAAGACGCCACTAAAAATACTACCAAAAGTAGGAAAATATTTTTACAATAACTAGTCCAAAATGTAAAAACATAAGCTAATACATGAATTAGAATTGGATTCAAATTATAAACATTTTTTGATTTTAATTATAAAAGTGATTACTGAAGAAAATGATAAAATAACAAAAACGTGCTAAAATCCAGTCTGGAACACGATTAGGAAATCATGTTTGGCCTTAATCGTAAAACAAATATGCAACCACTAATGATTCCATGATCTGATTTCACACCAAGCCTTGCCATAATTGAAACACACCCTGAAGATATTCCGTGTAACAAAGGGAAGAGTGTATGCCCCACAGGTAACATCCTTTCGGTGAGCAGAGTCACGACTCCCCAAACCAGCAACGCCCATTGTGGTAAAAGTGTGCAAATGCTGCGGGCGAAACCAACATTCCTGTGCACACCGAATCCTCCTAATTTTTAAACCGTGGTCCACCCAACACACGTGACTCGCTCTTCGTTCTTTTGTTCTCACCAGAGAAGCTTGTGGGTGGGAGCCCTTGGTAAAAAGTACGTTTTTCATTTCTGTCAGATGTGTAACTTCCGTTCTTCTTTTAACATCTCTTGAAAGCAATACAGTACACTCCCGATTATTGGCGGATTTGGGGGATCACAGGTATCGCGGATAACGAAAATTGTGGATAATCCGAAAAAAGCCTAAAATTAGGAGTAAAGAAAATTAAAAAAAAATGTCTTTTAACGTGATATGTTACAGCATAAAAAAAATATTTGTCTTTGAGATTCTCCAGCATATAAAATATATTGCAGCATTCTTGGGTAAGAAATATTAAGAAAAAACAAAATTTAAGTTCGTGCTGTTTTGAAAAAATCAGTTTATTGTGTTTGTTTCTTTCCTGAGAACTTCGCGGATAATGCGCTCGTGGATAATCGAGAGTTTACTGTTTTTTTTTTTTTTTTTTTTTTTTCTTAATGGGGCTACGTTTAGCTTCTTGCCATTTGCAGACCTAGTGCATTCCCTAAGACCGGTACCCATTCTTTCATGTGGCACCACTATCGGCGGGATGTCATTACCACGAGAATTTTGACGCCCAGTTTCAACACGAGTGAGGCACCTGGGCTCTGTTCGATGCGAAACTGCACTAGGAATTTAATTTAGCCAAGAGGTACTGCATGCCAAATGGGTACTCGAGAGATCTTTTACATGCCGCATAATCATACGACATGAGCGCTGTCGATTTTCTGCATCATGAAAATCCACCGACTGGAGCCGGGTTCGAACCCACGCTTTTGGGCGTGAGAGGCCAGCGTCTTAACCACTATACCACTCTGTCGGCTAGAGTTTACTGTATAATTAAGTATGTTACATTTGATGGAACTGTTTCGTTACTTTATAATTTCATCCTGCTGAATTGTTCAAAACTTTTGAAGAATTTTCACCAGTTTCAGCAGCAACAAAATGCGACAACCTATTTCGACTATCGTCATAGCTCAATGAACCTCTTTTCTGGGTAAAATTATTTTTGCAATAAGTTGGAAAATTTTCATGAATAAGAAAATGGTTAAACTAGAATATATTATTATTATTATTAATGTAGAGTACTAAAGACGCATTCTGAAAGTATACGAGTGAGCTTTTGTTGCTGTTGCATAAAATCGGATTCAGCCCCTAGGTCTAAATCATCAATTAATATTTACGTCGTTATGATATCTACTTTCTCAAGGGAAATTTGGCATAAATTTTCTCTGCGCATCGTTTTCAATGTTTATCTAGATTCTTACGTTTTTCTACGGCTATGCTTCTGAAAAATATTCTCTGTTACTCTTTCAGAAGTACCGTACTTTAACTATTATGCTAAATAGAACTTTGTGCTAGCTACCTGCTTAGGGCTCAATACCTTAAAGAAAAAATAACATTTAGTGCCGTAACCTTCTTGAACGAATCCGAAATTGTATGCTCCATTAGTTAATTGTTTTTTATTGAAGCACTTTTCGGTAGAATATAAATAAATTACATACAGTACATTTAGTACAATTTAAAAAGTTCACATTTAAATAAATTATGCATTTTAAAACGTGCTATACGTAGACAGCTTGGGAGTCGTACGTTCCTTGGTATGTGGAAACAAAACATCTTCTTATTATTTTTTTCAATGCTCACTTTGGTGTGTCGATGTACGCCACTCCCTGAGCCCTAACGAATTCAAGTGGATCTTTCCATCTTCCATACGTATGGTACATATGCACATGTGAACAGGTCCTTTTTCACTACTCAACATTAGTTCGGGGTGGGTAAAATGCAAATTTAGGAGGAACTTTGAGTCAAAATGTTTTCTCATACATTTTTTCGTTAACTTTATGCGGGGAAACGAAAAAAGGGCAAATTTTAAAAGCGCAATTTATTACTTTCAAATGCATTCAAGCCAATAAACATCTTTTTTTTTTAATATTTGAAATTAGTATTTTCAAATGTTTCATGTCTTCGGTTAGAAACCGTTTAAGATTATATAAGAACGTAACCTTTAAAATACAACTACATGTATACAATTTTGTTATTTCATCAGTGCACAAAATATTCTTTTCGTTATTCATTTATTTGTTTATTCATTCAGTTCCCCAACTTTTTTTTTTAATTCAGTAAAACAAAAACCAAATTAAAAAAAAACGTATACCCTGAAAAATCACAAAATTTACATAAATCTTTTTTAAAAAATATAAACTATCTAAATTTTAATACAATGTAATAATACTATTTGAGGCATCTTCACTATGTTCAGCTTTTCAATTAGACGACTAATTATAATTCGGCAGTTCACTTTGGAATTGGGAGAAATTTCAGCGCATACAAACACAGGAAGAACGCCTGAATAAATGATTCAACCATCTAATCCTTCGTTCTCCAAATATTTTCCCGCCAAATTCAAAGTAACATCCCTAGGTCAGCATTAATTATCTTCCAAATTCCGCCCAAGGCGCTCATGGACGTTCTAAGCGTTCCGATAAAATTAACCAGAGCTTTTCTCGGACAGGGTGATAGAATTCTACCAAGTGTACATTCTTGAAATGACTCTTCTGGAGGATTGTTTGGGATACAAGAATAAACCACAGTTAACTAAATAGTAATAATTACGGAATTAATGCATTACTTTCCGTAAAAATAATTCTGTTTGAAATTGAGATTTCTTAAGATCTCCAAAAAAATTGCAATGCTGCAACTAAAAAATATTTCCGAATCTGAACATTGTGTGTCTGTGGCAAAGTTAAGATGTTCTACATATATTATAATGACTATACGTTTGACTTGATACGTATGACAATATGACTCCTGTTTCTGAGAGACCTATTCCGTTGTCCACATGCTGAAATGTCCCGTTTTCTGAAATGACAAAACAAAGCACAGAATACTTCAGCCGAAGCTCGTTGGCCAAGTTGAAAGGACAAGTTTAAAAAAGTTTCCCGACAATAAAATAGTTCATAATTATTGAATGTATGTAATGTTTCCGCGACACTAATGCAACCGTAGAAAGGGTATGTTTTCAACCCTTGTGCAACCGTAGGAAGGGTATGATTTCACCCTATTGTAGCTGTAGAAAAGGGTATGTTTGTACTCTAGTGTACCCGTAGAAAGACTACGTTTGCACCCTAGTGCACACGTAGAAAGGGTATGCTTGCAACCTAGTGCAAAGCTAGACAGGGTAATTAATTTGATGGAGAAAAAAATCTTAAGTTGCTATCTTTAAAGCAATGTTGATTTAAAAGGTAAATTGCATGAAATGCTTCCAAAAATGTTTTTCTTATTTAAAATTTGCACCAAATGTACTAAGCAACTTTGTGCGTAAACAATAGGATCAACAGCAAATACTATTTTTAAGCTTTTATGCCTGTTTCTATCTTTTGTTAAAAGAAAAAAAAAACTTTTTGTTTTACACAAGCATGCAGTTTCCTAAAATGCGTCCCATTTTGAGGGGAGAATGTAAATGGTTTCCTTAATTATATATGACAATCTAAAAAAAATGGCCACCGTTTTTTATTTTTCTTGTCTCAACCTTTTCTGTGTGTACTTGTCTGGTGGCGAGTCAATAATTTCAAGTCAACTTTTGAAACTCTTTCGTAATTTGGAATAGATATTTCTATCAGTTTTCTATAACTTAATTTCAATCTAGAAAACAATGACGTTCTTCTCTAAGAAAATACCAGAACTCGTAAGGTGAGGAAAATTGGGGGAAAAAAAGAAAGAATATCACACCCGATAGATTACAGACGACAAATCCAGACTTTATGAATTGCTATGTTATTCTTCATGCCAGAACATTTATCTAGATCAGTTCTTGTTCTTTTTGCTTATATGGCAACTTCATGAACCATCGATCGAATCGGTAAACGATGCTTTTTTTTTCCTTCCTTCTTTTTTCCCGATTTTCGTATCCTTGCTGAGATTAGCTTACGTCTGGTAATACTTCAAGGAATAATATTTCTGTTCATTGGATGCGACTAAATGTAATATTTGATTGCCATCATGTTAAACTTTTTCCACGTTCTTCATATAAAAATAATTGAACATTGTGTAAACTTTGCCGTAGTTGAAAGTTAACATAGCATTATGTTGCGTAGATCACAAGCAGTAAACTATCTTTTACATAATTTATTGAACAAAATTTCATTATTCGGGAAATTTTGCCTGACTATTCAGCAAATTTGTGGACATACCTGCAGATTTTAAATGCTCAAATGTCCCTTTTCATTACATGTACTTTCGGCCCGGCTTAAACGAATACTGTCGGCTCCAAGAAATATTATTCGATTAAACGGGGTATTCGATTAATCGGGATCTTTAACATTACGTCCATGGCATCGGCTCCGAGATATTTTATTCGTATAAGCGAGGTATTCGTTTATCCGTTACCCGATCAAGCCTGGCCGACAGTATTTATGTGTGCATACCCCTGAAAAATCACTCGGCAATTTAGAGTTTCTGCCTTCCCAAAAGTTTTAGATCGATGCGCCCCTGTTCATTACATATACATGCCAAAAAATATTTTTTAATGAGTTTTTATTTTAATTAAATTTTAACAACTCATTGCGCCTTTTTTAATTACCATTAAGTCTTAAAACTAATCCCAGTATTGTGGATATGAAGAAGAGTACTTTACTCCTCATGTCTGTTATACGTAAAATCTGCTAAACTTTCCAGTTTCCTTCTCAAATTAAAATTCCGAATAATTTTCTCCTAACCCGTTCCATATAATGACAAAATTTGTTATTCAACCTTTCAACATGAATAAATTTCAAAACTAACTAGTCTTCATGTGAGAATCAGTTCAACGCACATTATCATATGCTGTGATTTCGAAAGAAAAGTTCACATTTGTAGGAAAGAAAAGAAGAAATACATTCAAATATGCCCCAACGCTACCTGTATTTATTCTTCGCCATTTTTAAATCTCGCATGAATGCTCTTGACGGGAACTAGAATTCCGTAGCACAATAAATTATTCCACGAAGATGCAGAACGACAAATGTCTGAATATTACATCTATAATTATCGTTAAGAGCATCGAAAGGTGATCTAGAATATAATTATTTGTGTTCCAGCGCTTGAGATATATTTCGATCGTAATTACTATGCTAACGAACACTGAGGCAAATGCATTTGAAGAGATTTCCCGACATCGTCTTTTGGATCTGGGAAATTGTAATCTTGTAGCTGGCGTAGTACTCTGACGCGTTTAAATTATTACTCGGGAATATTTTATGGAAATGTTTGGAAATTTTCTAAGACCCCTGGGAATGGAAGTAATTAATATTTATAGCAGATGTTTCAATTTGAAGAGAAAAATTTTACTACGCGGAGCATGACCGAAAGAATATGCTCATAGATTCTATGCTTGAACTTGTAGTCCCTTTTAATTGCAGAGCATTAGTTTTTATTTCGCGATCAAGATTTACTTCTTAATGTTTTGATGTATTTTCAGTCGTTTATCAGAAAAATTTTCTTAAAACGAAGAAAGAGGTATCACACTTATCTTTTTCCGGTGTGGCAAAAATTTGCTTTTACTCATACAGCGCCTCAGAAATTAAACCTAATCAATATAAAATGGTAAGTATTTGTCACGTTTTGAGTACTTCTTTTTCAGCTGAATTATAAGCTAAAGGAAATTCGTAAAAATTAAATAAGCTACTATAAAAGGGATAGTTTTCCTTTTTAATTATTATTAATTATTATTTTAATTATTTTGTCTAAAAAGGTATGACAGCACGCCTGATACGAAAGTACCTTCACATTTTCCAGATCTCAAGGAAGAATTTAATTATCAAGTGACTTTTCCCCAAGTAATCTTGGTTTTCTATTATTATTTATTAAATCGTAAAGCTAGATAATGGTATAAAATATATGTAAAAGAAACGAGCACTTTTCAGTAGAATTTAATGTAAAAAGTCATTAACCTTCTTATTTTTCATATAAATGATCCACATTTTTTAAATTATAAAAAAATGCCTGCTTCTGTGAACGATTGGTACAAGAAATTGATTAGAATTCAGTACTATTTGGGAGTGATGTTATTTTATATGATTATTTATATAATTGCATTCTTTTAAATTACACAATCACACTGAACACAAAAAATACTCGATTGGTCCACCTTCTTTAGAGCGGTTGATCCCAAAATCCAATCGTATACACATTTTTATTTATCCCTCTCAATACTTCTTTAGGTATGCTCCACGAAAAATTGCTTGATTACGCCATAAGCTAAGAACGTTTGTTTGTGTGTTTGTTTCTAAAGAATAATTAATGCCCAACTCCATGATGATCTGTATATGTATCAGCTTTAGCGTTAATTACACAGGCCAACAAAAAAACCTTTTTGAAAACTTTTTTAATTTTAATAGCTGATCTTGATAGATTTTTATGTGCTGAATCCAAATCTGCTTGTAGTTTTTATGTATCACCCTTAGTTTCCAAGCAAAATGTATTTTATTATATAGTCTAATACCCATTTACAGTATATAGGGAAATCAATGAAACACTGTAGAATCGTAAAAATGGTTTGTATTTACAGTAAAATACTTGGAATAGTAATTTTATGTGATGATACAAGGTTCACTTGTCAACTGGAATTGCTTTATATTTTCTTTCCCTTTTTTCCTTGAAGCTTCTTGTGTAGCTTTTCCTGCGATGAATAGCTTGCTGAACTTCCCGGTGAAGTGACCAACAGTAATCCCCCATCATGTTGTAGCATGTGTTTCAGCAGTGCTGCCAACATCATCTTTGTTCATTAGACCTATTTTTTCATGTTATCTTAACTATGAAAAAGCTGTTAAATTCTAAAAATGTTTCTTTATTTCATGAATGTAACTATAAAATGTGAATAAATGGTGGGTGATACAACTTTTTAAGCATCATATTTGGATTCAGCAACCTAAACAACATAAGAATAAGGTATTTTCATTAAAAAAGTTTTTTCATCGTTGGCCTGTGTTATTTGTTGTATTTTATTTCAACATATGGAATCATTCAACTCAAGTAACGTTCAATTGATCGACTTCATTCAAGACTTGTATTAAAAATAAATCATCACAAGTTCTTATCGAGATCCAGCAGTATACAAGTTAAATATTTGTCTGAATCCTACCGTTAACTGTTTTGAGGTATATAAATCACGTTTACAGGAATAATGCTCGTTTTCTTCCCCCTTTTGGAGCAATGTGAAGCTAACCAGTACTGGTTCCGTTTAAAGCTCTGTGCGAACCAATTAAATACTGCTTCTAATATTGCAGTCTTGCATATCGAGAAAAAGTTCAGACATGCTACGATTTTAGACAATTTACCACCAAAGATTAACTAACACCCCAAGTAGCACACTTCGTTTTTTAAAGGTTGTAAAATGGTTATTAACGTTGTAACAACCGCTTAAAAACGTTTATAAAACGTTTAAAGGTTATTTGTGCTACCTGGGACCAGTTTTCACATATGTCCACTAGTATCCCATATTTTATCTGAATCATTATACCGATTTTTTTTTTTTTTTTTTTTTGACATTTCGGGTCTAACTTTCCTTAATTGAAGCGGGTCAAACCTCCCTGAAGAGTAATTTTAGCAATATTTTTTTTTTTTAAAGGTATACATAAAGAGGGAAAGTAAAAAATGCGTATACAGTCTTTTAGTATATTAATCTGGATACACAAATAATTCAATTTTATCTTATTTACGTTAATGACAAATAGTACAAGAGAAATGAACTTGCGAGAAACAAAAATAATTTCTTTCCTGAAAAAGACCTCACGCTTGGTTTCTCTTTAATTCTACTTCAAAAATCAAAATGACTAATCACTAGAATTAACTTTTGATTCTACTTACCTTTCTTTATACCTTTCCATGGTACGATGCCCATCAGTCAAATAAATGTTTAAATATGAAAAAAAAAGAGGGTGGTTCACACCTCGCAGGTTTTCCCTACTTTTAAAATGCAGTTACTTTAAACCATGCTTGACCTTCATCTCAAAACGCTCATATCTGTACATCCGGTTCGGTGACATTTAATCCTGATACTGTTTGGGTCAGGACTAATCAGTATGGAGAAAATATAAATTTTCTATTTTTCAAAAGCATTCACCTAATTATACAGATCTCTTAAAATCGAAACCAGGAAATTAAATAATATTTTTTTCATATTTCTTTTGCGTAAGTCATGCACTTCAAACCAAAGCACCTGGGCACAAATAAATAATTCAAGTAACTCAGTTATAGATAAGTATCTAATTATACTTGTGTAATTGTGAACAAAAGTGTATAAAGGTGTCCTAGAACGTATCTATTCGTGTTCCATTGCTTAAAATTGATTTTAATCTTGATTATTATGATAACGAAAACAGTTGCAATTGCATTAGGAGGCACTTTTCGATTTCTTTGTTCCCAAAAGGGGAATTGTAAATTGCGTAGCTGCCTTACTACATTGACACTCTTGTGATATTAATAAGCATATTCTACTGATATTTTAAGAAATTCCTGAAACACTTCGAGCGGAAATAATTGGCAAAAGATTTATCTCATGGGAAATATCATTAGTACGGCACTAATATTTCTACGTGTATACTGTATAAGTTTTTTCTAAGTTTTCGTTTTTACTCTTATTTAATAGGTTATGCGGGAAATAATTTTCTATTATTTGGATGCTTTGCTTTTTGAATTCACTTGTTTAGTCTTTGTCATTCGATGTTAAGTAAGACTCGGGGCTCAACATACCGTAATATATCTAGTGTTGGTAGGGGGCCTAGAGTTCGTGTTCGCACATAAGGTTCTTATATATATAGCTTTTGTAATAGAGAAAGTCAATTCCCAAAAGTGAAGTACCTGCATATTTGAAAAAATAATTTTGTATTGACGCATCAAATTTCTATTCTATGATTTAGTTGAGAACCTTTCAGTTTCATTATATTCATAAAGCTATCTGCCTATATTTCTTGAAATATATATATATATATATATATATATATATATATATATATATATATATATATATATATATATATATATATATATATATATATATATATATATATATATATTTCAAGGGGCCAAGTCTTTTGGACTGATTTTGAAGCTGCCATGAGATTTAAAATTTGCAATGTTCTTCATTGCGCCCTTTTTTTTTGTTTGAAATTATTTTTTTTATTTCATTTTATTTATCTATATAATAATTTATTTTTAATTTCATTTTTTTATTTATTGACACTTGACATCATTGTTCTCGCAGCGAAAACGTTAAATGTGACATTGTAAAACTTATCTACAAGGAAAACTGCAAAGCTAAATCTATTGAAAGTAGATCATTTTAAATTGAACTTATTCGACAAATGATTTAACTCATTAATGCCTAGCGTCCCTTTTTAGGGACGGTCCAAAAAGGGTCTGAATTTCCCCAAAATGAACATTTCAACCAAATAATAGTGTTCAATTAGTACCTTGGTATTGTTTCAATTCGTTATTAACAGATTGCAGCACATAACCATTGTAAAGTGTGTTCCGTAGCAGTTTTAATATGATCTTTATCAAAAATGACATCGTTCACAATCTCAAGAAAAAAAGCTAAGTTTTCAAAGTTATTCCCAGCTTCCCAGTTTATGTTAATTGCTGATTTTATTTCTTCTTATAAAATGTCTTTTTAAATATTATATCGTCGGCAGAAAAAAAATTTTGTAAAAAAAGTATGTACCCTTTGGGGTCTATCGTAACTTTTAAGAGACGATTTTTCTTTCCTTAATAAAAAAAATATTTTTTACATAATATTTTTTTTATTATTTTTCCTGTCCGTTAAACACTGTTTGTAACCAGTATACAAAATATCTTTGGAAAAAAAATGTCAGGCATTAATACGTGAAGTGTGTTAAACTCTCACGGACCAGTAAAATTGTTGATGCGTATTAATGTAACCTGTATATTTATAAATGTCTAGTTAATGTCCACTAGTTGATATTTCTTGTTCAGGCAAAACTGAAGGAAAACTTCCATTCTTGTAAAAAACGAAGTAGTTGATAGCAATATATGAAAGTCTGACGCTGCAGACACTACAGTAAATCCTTTATATGTGAATGTTTTTCAGTAGCGTCAAAAGAGTTTCGTTATTAACGCCCTGAATTATGTCTTTCGACTAAGAATGCTGAAAAAATTTCGAACAGATAACAATGTTTGACTTGTCAGTTTTTATTACTGACGAAATTTTTACGGATCAAATAATTTGAATTTCAAATGAAGAAAGTAAAATAATTCAGTTCTAAAACGTTGTAATAAATATGGCTTCATTTATTTGAAAATAGGACACGATGATAGCGTATTTTTCTTGAAAAATAGAGATAATGAAACTTAACTTTTAAAGAATAGAGAAGAGAGGTTACTTGGTTACGATGGAAAAATTCACTTTCTAAAACTTTAATTAAAGAGCTATGTTAGAAAAAGTTTTCATTAGGTAAATGCAGCGAATATTACCTTTTGGTTTTCTCATGTACAGATAACATAATTTAGAAAAAATAATAATATTGAGGTTAAAATACAATTCAAGATGCTGGGATTAAAATCACCTGAGTTTTTAAGCTTAAACCATACATTTTTTTTCTTTTATTTTTTTTCTTTTATTTTTTTATTCAGTTTAGTTAGAAATTTACTTTATTTCATTTATTTATTTTATTTTATTAATTTACTTAATTATATTTTTTTCTTTCTATTTTACTTTTTTTTCTTTTTCTTTTATTTTATTTTTCTATTTTTTTTTGAAAATTGGTAGGGTCAGTAGGGGTAATTATGAAGTTGGTATGTCCGTTGGGTAACCCGCTCCCATCATATGTATTTTTACTTTACCTTTAACTCTGTTGTGCAAAACACCCAAAGGGATGCCGTACGGGTCCACTGCTTCTCTGTAGGCCATATTCTCATTTTTAATATCATTCACAACCCTCAATAAGAATGCACTCGTATATTGAGGAGGTGGCTTCTTCTTCACATGAGTGCGAGGCATTTGGACGTTCAAACGTACAGACAAGTTTGTATAAATCACTACAAAACATCGGCTCAGTTAAATGGTCAAAATAACTATTTGGATCATAAAATTTGACATGAAGTGGAAAAAACTACTTTTAAAAAAACGTTCATAACTACCCCTACCTAGAAAAATACGGGGTAATTATGAACACCTTCCTACAAGGTGCTAAAAATAAAAGACAGCGAAACTTCAGTTAATTTTTGTTAAAGGCTTAATAACTGAATTCAAATAAAATGAAAACAATAACTTACTACAATTTTATCAGTCTGAACAGAATGGAAATTGAAGACTATGAGAAACTCTTTGACAACTTTTGTGAGAAGGGTTAAGATAACTAAGGAAATGGCGGGTACAGTGTGCCACATCAGTGAAAAAACATCCCTAACCTAATAATGAAGATGTGAACTTCCAGTTACTACTGCTATTTGGTTCCTTCATTGCTTACATAAGCGCTAATGTCGTTTGTTCTGAATTACCCCGTTTTCACAATTACCCCGCTTGACGCTACAAGGTTTATTTGCACTGAAAGCCTTCTGTAGAGGGTAGCACAAAAATAACACTTGAAAAACTGTTTTCATTTCCTAAGTCAAATATTTACGTGTCAAACAAATGATGTTTTTTAAATATAACCAAAGCAGTCCGTATAAGCCTATTTGATACGTTTTTGACACCGAACCTAGTAATCACCCCTCGGCCATTGTGACCTGCGGCCCTACCTTATATTGTATGCTTCTCCAACCTGATTTCCATTTCAACATTTTCCATAGCTATCGGATGCATGTGTAACCGATATTACGTGGTGGCATCATGCTGGGTGATTTTCCTTAAGCTAAAATGTTACGCTTTGAAGAAGGATTTACTTGGAGATTTAAAACGCGTATATAGAATATTTTCTACAACTAAGACCGCATTATTCGGTTTCTCATGCGAAATTCACGGCAAAAGTAATCGCATTTGATAAGAGTTAAGTTATAGCGGAATTCACCTCCCCTCTCCCACGTACCTCCCAAAATCATACTTCTTTAATTTTAAACTAATGCTTACATTATTTCCTGGTGATTTATACAAGCAAGAAAATACTATTGCTTCCCAAAAAAGGTTTTGTTAAACGGATATCGTGGCTTTCTTTTATTTTTTCTTGTTTTACTTCTTGATCATTGAACTAAACGGATCCTAGAGAAATGCGTAAAATCAAAAGGGGAGGAAAATAAAACGAGAAAAAAATATCGATATTTTTTATTCCATGATAGAAACACTACGGAGCGAAAACAAAGTCAAAGAACGTAAAAAAAAAAAAAAATCCAATACTCTTTCTATCGACGGAAAAAATAATTTTGTACGAAATAGTTTTTGTATCTAAAAACAAATAGTTGCAAAATGAATCCAAAGATTTTTTTTTAATTTTATAATAAGTTTATCTTATTGATTGAGCCTTTTTGTCCATGTAAGTTTACAGCATGTAATTTAGATCTAACATGATGCACGCACTATATAGTGGACTTGCGAAATTCTACAAATTGTGGCGTTTTAGTAAAATTCATCTAGTTTTACATGAGATTAAAATTTATGATAATTTCCTGTGACAAATTTTTTTTTGAAAGTTTATGTTGCCCGATTGTGAAGTAAAGGAAAATGAGGCAGTCTTTAATATACTATAACAAAAAAATTACTGAACTTACTTTTCGACGCTGTTAATCTGCCTGCCAGATGTTATGATGCAATATGGTTTGCTTCCAAATGAACATCTATAGCTCTTCAGACCTAGCATCCTTCGATTTTCACGTATTCCTTTCGTTGCAAAATGTTTTGGCGTAAGATAGTTTTAAAGTGAAGATGTCAAAACAACGCTACTTGAATTTTTTACCTGTAGAAACATACATATTGCCATTACGCAGGCAAGAAATCGTAAGCAACAATGGAATCTACAGAGTGTAGTTAAATTAATAATGGTTAATGAATTAAAAACTACGCAATTTTCTTGCTCTTACATAAATTTGTTATGATATATCCAGTAGCGTACATAGACTTAGGTGCGCCGCCCCCTGCAAGATTTGTAAGTGCGCCCCTCCCCCACCCCCTATTAAACTATCAAAAAAAAAAAAAAAATTGCATGCAGCTCATAGTGCTATTTTTCTAAATTGTGCGCTCTCAACCTCGTGCGTCCCCCACCCCGCGCCGCGGTAGCTACAGGGGTGCTATACGATACTGGATATATATCTCTGGTAACTATTTATGAAATAGATTTCTTGTGTATATATTTGAATCTATGTAGGGTGTTCGCTCAAGTCCATTGTCAGTCCAATAATTTCTGAATAGCAAGAGCTATAATCAGTAAAGTGGGGTCTAAATAAGTAAAATTGCCCTGTACTATACAGTAAAAAGGCTTACAACACCATATGGTGCAAAATTCAGATTTGGAGTTCTTATCTCAGAAACGGTACGAGTTAAGGGGAAAAATTAATTACAAAGTTATTTAGTGTCATCAAATTAAGGAAGAAAAGACATATTTGAAACAGCATGTTAAAAACAGTAGGCGTAAAATGTATTTCAGTTGCGAGTCGTCGGGTATAACAGTGATTGCGTAAAATGACCTCCACGCACACGACTTCTAAGCTTAGACTTTTCTTGGTAAGAATTCATCTTAGAGTGTATACAACCTCGCCGCCAATATTGCAGGCACTTTGAAATCATATTTTGTATGCTTATGCTAGTAAGGGCGGATACAATGGAGGGGCGATGGGGCGATCACCCCTCCCTTGAGGGGTTTCCCACTGGTAATTTTCCGATACTCAAGTTAAAAACATGTAACTTTGGACGAGTTTTAATGATTTCCGGGGCTGTCCCCCAGAAATGTTTCGGAATTGAAGTCTAAAAGCTTTCTGATTTTTTTTTTCCGCTAATCCGAAAGCATAGTCAAAAGTAAGTAATAAAGATAAATCGCCCCTCCCTTGAAAAGTTCTAGATCCGCCCTTGTATGGCAGCGTGTCACCTGTTATACTCTATAATCTGCACAGGGAAGTGCAGACCCGTGTCGTAATGTAAATTTGTGCTGAAACAGAATTTTGAGCATTTCAGATAGATTCGGCTCATTTCCGGCATTCTGAACAACTTTGTAATTTACTTTTTCCCGTATCTGGTATTGTTTCTGAGATAGGAGCGCTAAGTCTGAACTTTGCCGCTGGATGGAGTAATAAGTGTGGCTTCACTACATAGAGCATGACAATTTTGCCATACCAACTTCTATGAATACAGCTGTAAGAAATTATTGAAGAGGCATCGGAGGTCAGTGAGCCTTCTGTACAAAACATAAATGATATAAATAACGAGAATATATCTTGTTCTTAAGATTTGACTCTAAAAACTGTTGCCATTCATAAGTAATGTTACATATAGCACGAAAAAATAGAGGAATACGCTATGAATTATGTTGTTTGAATTAAATTTTAAGAACCCTAGGACGAAATTAAAAAATCAGAGTTATTGTGTACCAATTTTCATAATCGTACGTTGCATAGATTTAGTAGGAGAGCGTTTAGCCCGCAAGCTATGACGTCATCAAACTTTGATTTTATGTATATAGATTAATGCTAATGTATATAATAATTTAACAAGAAATATATATAATAATGTATTTTTATGCATAGTTAAACTTAGCCAAAAAAATATAATAATATATGGTCTTCTTTCCAAACTTGGCAGAAAGAGACGAAATCAGAAAACGAGCGAACTGAAGAGAAGTAAGCTCTTTATACAAACGAATGCATTTTTATTAGCAAGAAAGTTAAAGAAACATTAAAAAATACGATCATTTCGCCGAACATCTATAAAGTGGTAGTAACTTCAGCCCTTATAACCCGAGGATTACATTACCTATTAAAACAACAAGAAAATGGTTATTATAAAGATGATTCGTTCCATAAAATGCGTTTGGAATGTTCGCTAAAGCAATGAAAATAGTATTTTAAGAACCCTAAAGACATCATTTGATGTTTGCTCACGATATTAAAGTGCGCAGGGGAACATTTCTGTTCTATTGTTTCTGTGATACATTCGAGAAGAATATAAAATTATTACATAGAAAAGACTGAATGATAGTTTCCTGAGTTGGAAGAAATAAATATAGAATTAGGATAACAAAACTCAAAAATAGTCGTTTTTCAAGCTAATTTTTTTCATTGCGTAGGTGTGTTTTGTGTTACCTAAAACGGAGCTCGTTTACTCAGAGCATTTTTTGTTTCATCCCGAAAAGCTTAGCACTGCTTACTTAGCATTGATTTTATCATCAAGCGACGCTTCAAATTCAAAGCAATTGTCACATTTTCTTCTGTCTTAAACTCGTTATTGTTTGGACAAAACATTAAGTCGCGTGGAAGCAATTTCAGGAAAAAGAAGCCGTTCGGAATAGCTGGAAGGAATATTTTGCTGCTTTCTTATTTCTTAAATAGCTTTTGTATTTTTTGGCGGTAGGGCAAAACTCGTTAGAATCTTTGTTCTTAATCTGACTTAAATTAAAGAAAGTATCCAAATAAAGTAAATTTCTTTTTTGATTTTGTCTGACTTAGGCCGTGAAAACGAAAGAATGCCCTGTTAATTTGTTATGGAACTAGCATTTAGTAAATAAACATATTAGGAAATATTATCTTCAAATTTATTATTAAACTTTAATATTTATTTTTTTAATATAAATTAACGCTGCAACAAAGTTTAATCAAAAAGAAAAATTTGAATATGAAATATATATTTGTTTGCCCAAAGCCCAATATGGACAATTACAAACACTTAATGGATATGTAAAAAATCATACATCTATCAAGGCTCAACTTGCATGGGAGCTCACGTGAGCTTATCTCTCTTGCACTTCTTCTCAGCTTTATGAGAATTTCAACATTTCTGACAAATTTCATTATTTTTACGCATGAGAAAGAAATCTGAATACTACCCATCTTCCTCACTTCTTTCTTAGAAATACAGCCTTGCATATATAATCAAATTCAGCCACTTAATCGTAATATCTTTGAGTTACGTACTGATGTATGTGAAATTGATTTTTGTAATAATGCATACATTTGAAACACTTCATTTTATCAATTTAAAATATCTGGAACATAAATTTTTTTCCTAGTTTTTGCATTTTTTCAAGATGTATCAAATTATTCCTTTTGAGACCATTAAGGAATTTAATCATTTTTATATGTTTTCGAAACAGGAGAGCAAATAGTTGAGCTTGAATTTTTCGTCCGCGTTTTTTTTTTTATAAATCGAAAAAGCGACACGGGAGTTATTACTACTGGCATTAAAATCATGTATAAATTTAAATTCAAACATCTAAGGAAGCTGAGTGCACTTTTACAATTCGAAACTGGAAAGAACTAATTCGATTTTCACAGTATAGTAAGAGTTATTAGTTTTTTTCCTTCGGTTAATTGAAACAAAATACTCTCTGCTAATTTTCTTTAAGCTAATTTCTGCATTGATTTTCTCATCAAGAAATACTGTCTCTTAAAATTTTCAGTTTTTTCTTTTTACATTCCTTAAATCGAAGAAGTGTGAAGAAGAAAATCGAATCATCTGCTTGGAATGTGCTTCTGCATAAAATGGCTTCAGCAAAGTGCCTTAAGAATTCAAATCTTGAATTTTTATTATTCTTTCCTTCCCTTTTCTCTCTTTTTTACTCTTTCTTCTGTTCTTTTAATCCGGCAAATAAAGTAATAAGGGGAAATCTTCTGAACATACGTTCTTTAACCCGAAATTCGTTTTGTTTGGTGTTTAATAAATAAAAATAAATATTGACATTATTTCATAATTAGTTTTTATCGTTACTGTATAGCTGCAAAGTCCTAAGAAAGCTATTTCATTTTAATTGTTATAGATTTAAGCAGCATAATTAATGAAGCGATTTATTTTATAGCCAGCCGCAATCATATTTGGCTTCTTTACATTTCCTCTAAAACTTGTGATTCCTCACAGATATATCTATAAAATCTAATTGTTTTGATTGAATACCATTATACATGAAATAATGTGTTACATTTCTGTGCAATATAATCTATTTATTTTTGTAAACAAAAGATTACATCAAAGCTTTAGCATGTTCTTTCTGTGGTTGTCTTAATGATTCTTTTGATTTTATAAAATTAATTCTATTATTTTCAGTTTAAAGAATTTATCTTATTTTGTTTATTGAGCACTTATTATAAGAATACATAAAATTTCATTTAAAAATTTCTCACTGGTTTTGTTTTGCTTCTATAATTTGCATTTATAATATACATACAAACAAATTGTAGACGCAAAACATGACCGAAAATATGTCTTGTTGAATGGCAACAAATAGAAATGACTAATTTTTTTAAAGAAAAGGATTATGTTAGAAAAAATGTGATTTGTACTAAACGTTAATTCTCATTTGACAATCAATATAGTTCTGGACCTCTATTAGGGAAATACTTTCCTCAGAAGTCATTTTTTTTTTTCAAAAATATTTAGTGCATGCAAAATTTACCACCTTTACGACTTAGGACGTAAATTTTTTAAAAAAAATGTGATATTCGAGAATGTAGACAGAAGTCCCGCGATTGAAATAGGAAATTGTAAACGATGTAAAATTTTATCGTCAATAATGGGTTGCCCACCATTTGTGAAGTTAAAGCAATTCTCAATGGTAATTTTTGCTCTCCTTCAGAAAAAATTAGATATCACTGGTTCAAGGTAATTTCTCATCTTAGCAGAGCCAGACTATACAAATAATTTAGTGTGTTAAGCCACTGCTCTCTTTTCGAAGTTGTATGTGATATTTTTACCACTAACCCCTTTCCTGCAGTAAACTTGATCCCTTTCATGTAAATTTATTGTACATGCTATTAAATTGCAGGCTTGTGCATTTAATTTTTGAATAATTTGCTAAATGTGCCAGTGACTTTTTTAATGAAATTATCTGCCATCCCCAAAATCTAAGGACAACATGTGTCTGAAGTTTGAAACGATATTAAGTCATCTTACTTTGTTTTAAAAATGCTCTTAAATCAAGTTTTACAAAAAAAAAAAATGCTTTTATTTTTTATGAATGGTTCTTCTTTCTACTCATTTTAATTAGTTTTGTATTTTCCATGTTTTCTGCAACTGTTTCAAGTATAGTTAATAATTCGAATCGATTCCTTAACTATTATTATATTTCCCCTGCTTCTAAGTACACTTTTGTTACTCCTTAAGCCTTACGGAAATAATTTATCTCGTTTCAAGAATCAACATCGGATCATTGTTTACACAATCTTGACATAAGAGTCTAGGCCACTCGCTAAATGTTTACATACTATGTCCAAATTATTCTGTATCTGGTGCAGCGTTCGCCAAACATTTTCTCGCCAAATTGAAGGTAGTTGTCCAAGTCAGCATTAATTCCTTTTCGAATACCCCCCAAGGGCTTTCAAATTCTCTGAGATTCCGGTAAAATTAACCCAGAATCGCGAAGCTGTAAGTGCAACTTTGTGTGCATACACTGGGCTCCCTTTCTTAAGGGAAATGTGCGATGATGCGTTAGGGGACCATTTTCGTAATCATAACATTTACTATCGAAGCGTTTTCTAATCTCTTGCTGTAATAGAACGCCTTCGGAAAATTATTAGATATTGTAACTCATTCAACTGTGTCATTAAAAGCCTAATCTTAATGAGAAAGCTGTTGTTCCTGTAAGATTTACCCACGAAAGTCTTAGCTCTAATTTAATGAACGGATACAAAAATTTTGTTCCATTTAAAGAGGTGGAATAAACAGTTTTGCACATTCATTGATTAAGGATTTCCGTTTGCTATCTTTCAGAATTGATCATAATGAACAATCAATGTTTTTTTTTTTTTTCAATATTTTTGTTCCATCTCCCCTGTTATATTCATTAATATGGAACTGTCTGACTTGGCCGCTTTCCTATTTCCACGCGTATGTTACGTATTATTTATTTATTTATTTATTGAAATTTAGATGTGCTCGTAACAAGATAAATATTGTAACAAGTACTTTGATTTTCCCCCATGACTATACACGAATTTGAGAGCACGAACATCAACTAAGTTCTAAACTTGTAATTATACTTTATTTTCACAAAGGTCATTAGTACATTTTTAAGGGTCCAAAGAAACATCTTTTCCTTTAAAAACTGTTACGTCTTCTTTCTAAGTTTGTTTGGCTGCTTTCCTGTGATTACCTTCCAAGAAGGATTCGAAAAGCAATTTCTGCACTAAAAGAGTTCATGTCAAAGGCATTTCCTTAAATGGCTTCATTTGCTGGATTGAGAAAGTAAAGAAATGGCTGAGAAATAAAATGAAATCGTCCTTCTCAGGGAAAAAAAGCCTGAATTCCCGAAAGTACTTTAACAATGCTATTCTGAGATGCATTCTGTCCATAGCAGATGCTTTCTTCTTTCTTTTAAAGGTGGAAATTAAAGCTGGTATGCTCAATCCATGTCAAACTTACAGAGCAATTTAAGATTTAATAGCTTACACGACCCAGGGAAGCGTAAATATCATATTTTTTCTCGGTATTGCATATGAATTGGTAGGAAAGTAGCGGATGTATATTTTAACTCTTTGATAACAGAAGAATCACGACACCTTAAGATTTTATTTCAAGACACATTTCATCATTACCGTATGAAGGTTTCACTTTTAAATTTACAGGGCCCGTCGCATTGCAGTTATCATTTAAATATGAACAGATTTTTAAGAAATATTTACATGTACCATTTTGGATTTTTTAATGCAGTTTTAGAAAACAACTTTCGACAGAAAATTAAAGTTTAAAAAAATGTACCATTTTTTACAAAAAAATCGTTTTAGAAAATTCTGGAATGCATCAAGAATATGTCATATACATTTTATGGACATACCAAATATTCTTCCTGAGAAGCGGGACATTAAACTTTCAAAAAGCACATTTTGAGAAAAACGTTTTTCTGCACCTCAACAGTTACACATGCTAGTGTTTATGATTCATTCTGAACACAATTTTGACACTTGAAACTGACAGAAATGAAACTGAAGTATTTTCGAAAAGAAAATGTGTTAAGAAAATAAATGCAATTTTTTTAAATGATTTTCTGGCCTTAACGTTTCACTTTGTCTACGTTTACAGCAAAAATGTTTTGCCAGAGGTTTACTCTACCTATACCGAAGTTAAGAGAAAATTTAATAATTTCTAATATTCTGAGAATTAGGTAGAAAAATATGTTTTATCACACTTTTCCGCAGGACACTCCAGAAAAATATCTTAGCAGAAACTTCCTACAATATAAAGTAAAAGTAAAATACACGCCTTTATATTATCGTATATGTATACTAAAATAAATTTACACAGTCATTAATATCGAATATTTTCACATGTGAATCAGATGCTTTCGAACTTTCCTCTAGGTTTAGGAACCTTGAAACAATGCCAGCGAAATTGTTTTAAAACTTCCAAGAACAATTGTAATTTCTATCTGGCTTGCGTTTACGATGCGTAAACTCCAATTTGGTGCTTCAAACACACTTGAGAAACTATTTCACCTCCGGTCTCATAATTGCAAGCTTCGAGTCTAAATCATTTTCTAGTAATCAGCAACGAGAAGAAATTTATTAACAACTCTCCGAATAGCTAAACTTTAATGGAGTCTTCGAAATTATAATTATTGATTAACAGCTTGATTCTGAAATTAATACTAAAAATGTGATTCAATATTTGAGTGTTTTGCTCTACACAATTGAAGGGCTTGGAAGATGAAAGGGCTATGTTACATTTTAAAAAATGAACACTCTGGACAATGGCAATCTGTGAATACAGGTAAGCAAATAAAACTTGGTACATCAAACAGTAGATATCATTAGACCAATTTCATACGTACACTAACGACAAAACCAGAAAAAAAAAACTACAACAACTGCAACAATAAAACTTTGAACTTTAATTACTTGCGATTTCTGTTTTGTCACATAACCCCTTTATCTCCCAAGCACTTCAATTGTTCTTTAGCATTTTCAGTTGTTTAATGCTGCTAAGAGGTGCCTAAATAAACTATCATGTTGTGGCCATCACGAAACTGTCTTCTATATATATTTTATGAATTCTTAGATCTAACTTATACCACTCATGTAATCAAGGCTCAATTTCGGCAGCCTCTTGTTGTCAAACCTTGAAATTTTAGATATTGGCGAAAACAATTTTAGCAATTTGGAGGCTACTAAAAAGCGGAAGCTCTTCTAGACCACGGACTATTCAGTAATGAGGCCCCTGCTAATGAGAAAAAAAAAGGCGTCTTTTGCGAGTAGATTCTTTGAATCGACTTCTGGGTGCCCTTTTACGAAGTCCCATCAATCTCGCAACTTTAAAAAGGAGCCAGCGTCAAAATGGTAAATGCCTTCGAATTTAAAAAGAGAGGAAATGCTTTATTTATGCGTTATTCAACAGAATTCATCTACACAAATTCTATAATTACAGCATCGCAATTTATATGATAAAGAGAGGAAATTGTGGTTCATTGTCTTCTTTTAAATATATGTAAAGAATTTCCCATAGTGTGACATCAAAAATTTTCTATAGAAGGACATTTTTATGCATTTAAAATGCAATCAGAAAACCTTAATGGATGCATTTAAATCGCAAATTATAAATGTTGCTTTACGGAATTTTTCTGAAGTAATGCAACACGCTGGTGCCTACTTTTGATGTTCGGTTAGCATTTGTTCTCAGTGCTTCGCAGCGCTTAAATAAAACAAAACTAATATTTTTTTTGATTATCTATTTTTTTCCTAAATTTAATTAATTATTTTTTTATTTGGAATACTTGTTTCTTTATGCTCATGTGCTTCTCTCTTTCTCTCTCTCTCTCTTTATAGGGCATTATAACTTTCACAACTACTTAAGAAAGCATATATCTTATTTCAAAAATTTACTTTTGAGCTGTATTTAATTAATTAATGATTTCCATGATCTTCCATGATCTTCCTTGATTCCATTCTATACAGAATCGACCTTTGCGGTACAATATTAAATCCTGCATTCAGCTTTTCCAATACTATTCCTTCATTTTATATTATCTAATATCGAATGACTTTTCTGTTTGACTGATTCGAGAGCTGGCCTCAAAAGAAACTTTCCAGCCAGAACCCTCCATGTAAAAAAAATTTCCTTAAATGGTTTCATTAGCCGCGTCAAAGGTTTCGAATGGGCAAAAATGTTGAAGGAACGACAAAAAAAATTAAGCTCTATCCGCCATCAAGTCTAAGCTTCCAAAATTACTTTTCATGTACTGCCTGCTCTATTCTTTTGTTCCTGGCAGTTTTTCTTTTGCCATATGTGTGGCGTCTCATCGATTTTTAGAAGGGTGGACATGGACACGGCGATTTTAATTTAATGTATTTCTTGATGACAAAATCGATGCAAACGGGAAAATATTTTTAGCAAAAAAATATCTATAATCGCTTAACTATGTTAAGAAGGAGTTCCTTTAAAAATTTCCAACGAGATATTGAGCTACTCTTTCCCATATTAAAAATTTCTGTGATATTTTTCAATAGTTTTGAAAGTAAATAATAAATGTAAACAGCAAGTGACATTTTCGACTATTCGGTTCGTGAAAGATGTAAATATTTCAATTTTACAAAGTTCAGATACATGTGTTATAAATAAAATCTGCATAACTTTTCAGAACAGATTTTGCACTTTCTTTTCAATAATAAACGGAGCATTTGTTCAGTGTGTGCGTGAACAAGAGCGGAAAGAAACCTTTTGTAATAGTTATTTGAATATAAATTCTCAAGTTGAAATTGATATAGAATATTCTGTAACATGAATATTGGCGATTCTCTGTAAACTCGTCATTTTTCACACGAAATCTGTCCGGGCATGGTTTTTTGAAATGTTCGTATAATTATAATACTATTGCTCAGAAAATGAATCTATTACTTTGGTTTGAAAGAGGGCCAATTTGAAGTTTGTGTTTTTCTGATAAATCATGATAGGGGGTTACTCCCCTGCCTAGTATAACTAGGCAGGGGACTGTGCCAGGTATCTGTATTTTTGCTCTTTGCAGCGTAATATCTGCAAAACTATTGTAACATGGTTAGTTACAAGACTACCAATAAATTTAGGCAGAATTCGTGGACATAATAACTAATATGTTTCATAAGTAAGCTAATTTCCATTAATAAAATCACTTCCCAGAGGACTGTTTTCGTAACGATCACGATGCATACTTTCAGCACAAAAGTGGATCTCGAACTAAACAAAGTGGCGTTTCAACACAGTTCTCGGCAATTTCAGCAAATCCACACTAGTTACTTTAAATTTCTTGCCAAAAAACATTTGCAAGAGTAACTGATTTTTCCAATTGAAGCTTTGAATTTGTTGCAGGGGACTGTTTGAAAAAACTCTGGACAGAACTTACATGACAATATTATGTTTTAGAAATACGTTATTAAATCTTATTTCGTAAGAAAAATATAGCTTCATTATTCTATTTATAAATATTAATTGCCAAATTTATGTAGTGTTATTAGGTTTTTTGAAATATTACCTTTAACATTTAGACAACGAGATTGGGACAGCCAGGGGACTGTGTTTTTGGTGTTTAGATAATTTCTAGAAAAAAAAATTAAATTGTTATCGCTTCAAATACAATTGGCCCACAAAGTATTAATGCTTTACTTGTATTAAGAGCGATAACTACTTTATTACACTTTATTATTTTTAAAATACTTGGTCCGGACAGCCAATTACCAGTTTACTGAGAATCGCTCATATATTAGTTTTCACCTTAAATTCAGAAATTTCAATAAATACAGTATATGAAACATATAAGGCACCAATTTTTAGTTTAAATAAATTAAATTGATTTGAGAAACACTATTTAGTACCATGAGTTTTCTCAAAGACATTACCTGATGTGGAATAACTTCGGTCTCAAATTAAATAATTTTTAATGTAAATACAGAAATCTGTTGCTTAAATAAAGTCGCGTGTGGTGCAGGCAAAGTAATTTGAACTAAAATTACTTCTGTCATTGTTCTTTTGCAGTACTGTAGTACAATTCAACTGGTACTTGAAACGAACTAATTTATGCTTTAAGTAAATTAATCTGATTCTATAAACAACTTATCTAACTTAATTATGGCTACTTGTGCCGCAATTATAGTAATTTATGTAAGCGGGTATTATGTATCTGAAGCAGAGTAATTTCCACCTAGTGTATAGGGATTTATACCTCGCATGATGACGAAGCAGACAATTAAAAATTAAACCAAATATGTAACTGAATATGTAGAGTAGACTAACGATTTCAGTTTCTGTTTCATTACAACACAGTTATTCTAAAACAACAAAATGAAATTGCATATACATTAGAAGGATAAATGTTCATACAATATGCATAAAAGTTTCCATTATATAAACATTTTTTCAGTTTTCATTCTTGTATTCTGTCTTTACAAAAGCCCTCTCACTCTATTCCCCACAAAAAATAAATACACGAAGAAAAATCACATCTTCTTAAAAAAAAAAAAAAACTGTGAATTTAGCTACATCAAAAACCCAATCAATTTCAAGGTACTATCCCTTTTCGTTCAAGAATGTGTACGATTTTATACTTGGAAAATTTCTGTAAAACTGTGCTAATCTGATAACCTGATAGTTTCTCTCCCGTTTTTCACTTGAACTTTTTTCGGTCATGGATCAAAATCATTTAAGTTCTTCTAATTCATAGAAGTGAAACCAATGCACTAAAACCAAAGAAAAGTGCTCTGAAAGAACGCGCTGGGTGAAGTGCATTTATGGTGCGTGCTGAGTCATAAATTTGCAACCGTGAAAACAAAGTTAGCAGCGCAATGTTGCAAAACATTTTGCGTTGTAAATGTTATCGTGCTTGCAATCATTTACAATTTTTGCATTTAAAATTATTTTCTTACTACTCAATTGTGAAACAACGGTATTATTTTTTTCTTTTTGAATACCATGTTCAACTAGCAGAAAAAAAAAAACTATGGTATTTTTTTACAATACAGCACTATTTTTGTTACTTTTTGGAGTTTCCTCTTATATGAAATCTTATGTACTGAGTAATTTTTAGTTGCGTAGAAAAAAAAATATATTTCAAACGTTTAGATACTATTAGTAGAATTACCGATCAATGTTAATATCGTAAATAGAAAAAAAATTATGATTGGATTGTCTATTTTCTTCTAAGACGTGGTTTTTCATTTTGTAACATTTTCTGAACTTTTTTTCCTTTTGACTTCTACGAAATCCTCTGACTTCAACTTCAAACATATACGAAGGTATATCCACACAGTATCGGTGTAATTGTTTTTTGATTACATGAGATATTGATTTCATTCTTATGATGGTACTCAGAAAAATAGCTTTTGTGAAAACGTTAAATTCAATGATTTGTACTTGAGATAGTTTAGCTTAAAAGTTTCTAGCATTTTAAATGTCGAACAGGTGAAGAAAGGATATTCCATGTTGGAATTTTTCAACCACAAAATGTAACTTTCTTAGAAAGTAAAAATGCTTAGTTTGCATTAATGCTTCAAAATATTCCTAAGTAAAGCAAACGTTTTTTTTATTTTTTTTATTTTTTTATTTCTTTTTTTTAAATATTAATGTGATACATTTTTCAAGGAAGCTTTCATATGTCTGAGAACTTTTCGAATACAGAGTTTTTTTGTTTTGTTTCACTTTTTTACCTATTGATTGAATTTTCTTTGCAACAAGTAGACATCTAAAAGCTTTGTATAAAAATCTCCTGATTTTTCCAGCCCCTCTTTCTTTTCTAATACATGATATCTAAATTTTTGAAAGAATAGTTACCGAATTAGTTTATCGAAACAGAAAGTTTATAAAAAAAATCTAAGCACAGTCTAAAAAGATTCATCAAGAGAGATCAGATTCATAAATATTAAATTATTCTTAAATCTACCCTTTGGTGCAGTTTCCTTTTCTTTCCTTCTTTTTCTTAGAAAACGTCTCTTAGATTTATTTCGCATTCCAAATAAATTTATGACGATTCATAAATGGTAAATGATATTAAGGAGGTTATTTTTGCATAGTAATGCGTATAATTCAGAATTTCTATACTGCTGGTTTTAAATTCCGCTGCGAACAAATGTGCCTTATGGCCATTATTTTAGATGCATTTTCATCTGCATTTAAATTTCGGATTCAAATAAAATTTTGCCTCGACTTTTGAAATATTTTCATTTTTTCGGGTAAATTATTCAAGTTAATGTGTTCTTCAAAAAGTTACTACCTTTCCGTTTTATTGTATAAAGGTTCATCTGTTTATACAGACGCATGAACGAAATGGCGGAATTAATGTTTTATGAGTGTTGAATGCTTTAAGATATAAAACGTTATCACTTTGTATAGATGGAGCTATTAGGTTTTGTTTAATACGTATAGTTATTGCCATCGGTATTTGTTTTTAATAAATTACTCACAAGCTCTTCTCATTGTAATTGTTTTGCATTTGCTATAGTTCGTTTTAAGTATTTTTTTTATTTTCAGGTAAGAAGCATTTCATACTTTGAGAAAAATGGCAACTTTTTAGTAAGTGCTTTTGTTCAAATGTATATTTTGTGCTTCTATGAAACTTTACAACAATAACTTAGATTGTGTTTAAGTTTATATCCCTTTCCCTATTATTTGTTTTATTTATTATTATTATATTTTGTTTTTTTGCTTTATTTTATTTGTAGAAATGTATGAATAATTTACAACTTACCAAAGAAATCAAATATTCCTACGCACAATTATGTTCGCTGATACTTTTTTGTATTATATCTCATGCCCTATTCATGACTTGCAATTCTTTTTTGCTACAAATAAACCTTATTAATGTTAAAGTTTCAAAAAAATGTTTACCATTAAAAAATTCTACAACAATAAGCATCATTAAATGGATTTATGAATGCATTTATATGTATGCAATGAAGTTGTAATCTCTAAGGACGTCAAATACGCAGCATTCTTTGATATACAGGAATTATATTTTTGAAAAAAAAATGCATTTCAATAGGTATTTAGAAAAAATGACAACAACAACAGGGGAATAAGTGCATCAAGCAAGGTATTTTTAACAAAAACATCCAGGTTTTACACAAGAAAAGCGAATTGAAAACGTTTTTAGAGTCAGAATGTCATTATACAGTTGGCAGATAACGAAGTTTTGCAACGGAAATAGAAGTATTAAGCTTTTGTTTTGCAACCCTTTTATAAAAAAAAGTGGTTTTATTGCATATCCATTTATAATAAGACAAATGAATAAGCTAATTTAATACAACATATATTTATGTGTTATAAACAGAACATACGTCATTTAACAATGGCATGGATCTTCCAAGCATGCAGCTACTTTCAACTGGAAGTTGATGCATTCTCACTTATTTTTTTAAATTCGTCTTACAAGGGGAAAAAAACGGAAATTTAAATCATGTTCAATAATTCATTTACAACAGTCTCAGAGCGTGTCATACGTCCTTACAAATCCGGTCTATTATGCACTAATTCATCTCAAAACAAACACAGTCATGTAATGCTGTCAAATATGCCACCTAATTAATAGAATTTGACAGACGAGAATCTTCTTCAAAAGAAAGGACAAACGAAAACCGTTGGTTAACCGAAGAGGCGTAGAGGAAAACCTAATGAAGACGGTATCTATATCAGACAAAAGCACTGAAGCTGAAAAACGACCTACAATGTCATAAAAAAACAAAGAAAATTGGACAGGTGTATCAGTTATTGAATAACGCGTTTTTATCGTTACTTTTAATCACATTATCTGCCATCTTGTGGGAGGCCCACGGAGTATTAATTAATTAAAAAGAATCGTCTGCGTAAACCGGTCTCGAAACTGCGTGAGAGAAAGTTCCAACCCCCTTTTTTCTACCCACCGACGTCACTTGTTCCTAATGAGACTGGTCTGAAGAACGATTGAAATGAAAAGACGATAAAAGAAAAAGATGTAAAAAAAAGAGAGAGGTGTTGTTAGATGATGCTGATCTTAATCAACTTGCGTATTTGCTAATATAGAAAAAAAGGGGAGTGGCGTGAGGGGACGAGGGCTTATGAGAAGTAGCCGTTGTTTTTGAGTTTTCTAATTAAAGAGTTCGACGTGACAAAGAAGAATGCAAGAGAAGATATTGTTATGCTAAAGATAAAAGCCTTTTTTCCTTCTTTTTTGTCTTTTTTTTTCTTTTTTTGCTTTCTACGTTTCAATTTGAATGCCTGATTATAATGACTCAACTTCACAGCGTTGTAATTTTTTCATGTTGTGCACTTTTTAAGTAATTTATTTTGGAGATACATTAATTCATAACAATGCCACATTACAATTGACAACTTTTTCTTTCTATAATTAAGAATGGGGAGGAAATAATTTTCTTTAAGGATGAAGGACACTGTCATTTACAAAATAAATGACAGTTACAGAAAAAGTGAGATCAAGGAATATCAAAACATTTCACATGCACAAGCACAACTTTTTAATAATCTTTTGTAAACCATAATAAGCTGAGAACTATCCCGGTATATTGAATAGTTGTAGTAATGAGAACGACTCAAAGTCTCGAAAAAAAAAACACTTTTTTTTTTTCAAAAATAAGGGCGCTGTGCGATGCAGTGAGCATATGCAAAAAAAAGGTAAGTTTTCCAAATATTTTCGGCAGACATTTCGACATTAACATGGAGCTACAAGTAAATCTCGCCTAGTATGGGCAAACTTATGTCTGTGATGTTGACCTCCGATATTGAGAGACAATGGTTACCTTTTTTTCAGGTTGTAGGAAAGGGTAAGTGCCGCGGATTTGAGCTGGAAAACTTCTGCAGGAAGTCTAGGAAAGTAATCCAACTCAATTCAGTGCCAATTAGCCTCCCTTATTTTCCGTAAAAGAGGTAAACTATACACTGAATGCAATACACTCGATATGTAATCTTATTTTTGGTTCCAAATTCAGTAGTAACCGCCAAATGGTCGTCAGTTTAGGATACTATTTTTGTTTGCATTTCGTCTCATGTTCTTAAGTTGAACATTTAGATAGAATAAGTTGAGCTTAAAAAAATATGTGTTATAAAACGTGTTTTATAAACCATCTTAATATAGAGCTACGATCCAATCGCATATTTAGCACATTAACCTTGGGGGAAATGTAACCACAATACTATATCGTTGATACAAAACATAAATACACTTTCATTTTCATTCAAAAGTACACAGAGCGTTCTCGTTATAAAGCAAATATTTTGAAAATAGTCTTTATTTTACATGGTTTTGCATATTTTAGAGCACTTAAGCGAATTGTTTATTTGTAGGGCAAGAAAAAGACCTTGTTATGTTTACTAAGTTTGCATAGTTCATTTTTGAACGGGAAAAACTACACCAGCCCCCTCTTTCTTTCAGGTGTTTAATGTTACTTACATACTCACACTAAAAAGGGGAAAAGTATATTGACACCCTTAGGTCTCAAAAATGACCAAAAAAAAAGCTATTCAGCACAGAGTTTTAAAAAAGGGTTTTTTTATCTCTCTCTCTCTCTCCCCCCCCCTCCTCTCCCTATTCTATGGTTTATGTTGTGTTCCAATGTTAAAAAGCATATGACTGGTGCGAGAGTATCATAATTAACCTAAGTCAATATATTTATACTGAAAGTCATTTATATGTTCATTTTTTAAACAAAATTCTGACTAACAAACTAATGCGTCGACAACTCTACCCCACGATTAGAACTATTATTCACTTTAAAATGTATAAAAGAGAAAGCAAAAGTTCATGAAACCATTGAAGAGTGTAGAGTTCTGAACGACGAAATAAACAATTTTTAAATCCTTGATCCTATAGTTCTTGTACGCATTACTACTTGGGATTTATTTGACTTGGGAAATGCCAAACTGTTTCAAAACATTTTATTTTCTAATTTTAAGAAGCAAACTCTCCGGAACATTTCTCAAGCGAAAGAAACGTTTGAAAGTTTTTTTTAGAATAACTTACATCAGCTTTCCGTAAACTTGAAGTACATTTTTACGATTATGCTTCGGATGTAAGAAGATTTTTGGTCGACTTTACTTATTCAGCTTCAGCCAGCCTTAAAGATAATTCCAGTCCGACGCTGTTCCTTTTAAGTATTGTTAGAATAAAATGCCAGCCTAACAAGCGACTGTACCATGAAAGAGAACAAGATGTATAATCTCTAAGATAAGACTAAAAATCGGATATCCTTTCTGCACTCGATTTGTAACGATTCCGTCGTAAAAGTTTTATTGAACTTGATATCAAGAACTTCACGGTTTTTACAACCGTCATGAAATGTTGTACAAGCAAGCGTAAACGATTTTAGACATAAGACAAAATATCGCCACTAAAAACAAAAATGTCCTTCAATATTTTTTGCCCAATGATCAAGGAATCTTTTCTTACAAACTTGAATTTTAAACTAGGTCTGTTTTCGTTTGATAGTTAAAGCAGGCACTTCCATTTTGGATCACATCTGAACGTATATGCTCTTAATATGAAATGTGTTAAATTGAACTAAAAATAAATTTGACAGGAATTCAGTTACTAACTGATGACATGAGATGAGAGATTTTTTCTCTGAGTTTTCACTAAAGCACACATATAATTACAAAATCTATCAATACTTTATTAGCCATTTTATCCCGAATGACACTAAGAGGTTTCACTATTTTAATTACTACAGGCTAGGGCTGCGACATCGATGTCGATGTTTTGGAAACATCGATTTTTTTTGTTAAAACATCGATGTTTTTACCATCGATGTTTGAGAGTCGATGTTTTCCCAACACCGATGTTTGGGTTCGATGTTTTTTCGATGTCGATGTTTTATAATCCATAAAACAAAAGCTTGATAAAAATATGCGATATGCAGATGCATTAAGAAGTTCTCATCCTTAATCAGAAGTTTCAGTATTAATCTCAATAAAAAATATTTTCTATGATTATTATCGATGTTTTGCTCTCGATGTTTCTAAAACATGCCTAATTTGCTTTCGCCATATTTTTTTATTTTTATTTACTTCATTATTATTCTTTATGTGAATGTTTTATATTTCAGCAAAAAAAAAAAAAAATCCTTAAGATATGCGGCCAAAAGTTATATCGTTCGTTAGAAGACGGTTTTGATATTTACCATCGATATTTTAAGGTCGATGTCTTTTAATGATCACTGTTTCACGTTCGATGTTTTTTTTTCTTTCGATGTCTGTTTAACGCTTCAGCAATAAGCAATAAAAATATGCAATAAAAAAGATTCATCTTTAACAATTGCAATATCTATTGTATTGAAAAAGTTTTTTTTAATTACTACCGATGATTTACGGTCAACGATTTTTAAACATCGTTGCTTTTCGTTTGCTTTAGAAATTTTTTTCGATAACGGTGTTTTACATTTCAACAAAAAAATATGACATAAATAAAAGTTATACAGTTAATCAACAGTTGCAGTATCTATCTCACTAAAAAAAGTTTTCTATAACTGACATCGATATCATACGGTTGATGTTTTCAGGAGACAAAAGATAAATCTAATTGAGTGATATAAAGAGGCGCAATGTATTGGGAAGCTACTGTATTACTGTACATTCAAATGTGTAAGTAATTTTTATAAAAAAAGATCGATGTTTTGAAACATCGATGTTTGAAAACATCGATGTTTTTTGGTCGATGTATCAATACCATCGATGTCTTAATTTCGATACATCGATGTCTTGAAACATCGATGTTTTGCCTTCGATGTCGCACCCCTACTACAGGCTCCAGAACCGTGCATTCAGCGTACTAGCTCTAAATATGTTGCAGCTGAGGGGTTTTTTTTTGTGACAACCGCTACATTATGTTTTTAGAAATCAAGATTCAAAAATTGTTCATTAATTGCAACCGCTAGAGATACTATATAGCTAGTTACGGGTTGACATTTTCCAGAATACTAAAAACAAAAATATGTCATAACCTTAAGGAACACTCTTTGGTTTCTTTTGATAACTAATTATCATGGCAATATGTAAGAATTAGTTCAAAATCTTACTGAAAGTAATTTAATTTTTCTCCCACATATTTTTCTCCCACACAACTTTTTAGAAAAACCTTATGACGGCTGTACTTCATTAGCCGGTTTTAGGTTTAGGATTTGTGGGGATCTGCCATATGCCATAACTGAACAAAGACTAAACCTTCCATTGTTTACAAAGCATAAAGCGGCTGTTAGGATGAAAAATGAATTTAGGTTGAGAAATTTGCCAAGGAGTCCTTTTATCGCCATTAAGGTAAAATTGAATAGCATATGTTAAAAAAGACTTATGTGAGACATCTCATTGTGGTAAAAGAAACATTTAGTTTGATACTATACTGCAACTCGCCAAATGGTCACATGACTATGGCCAGAAAGGCTTTCAAATAGCCTAAAAGTAACCTTAACATCTCAGCCTAGTTTATGTTTGTTCTTTGGCTTCTACCCAAGGACCTGTATTTGGTTATACTATTAAGTGATGTAAGGATGAAAAAGATGAAGAATCTCGGCAAACAGCGCTGTTTAAGTCACGTCATATTAGTTGTTGATCATTTTACAGAAAAAAAAAAAAAAGAATTTTATCCAAGTAATAAAAAGGTAACTCTTATCCATTACAAAAGCTGAAACGGAAGGTGGAAGGGTGTTCTATTGCTAAAATATAGGTCATTGGTTTTATAAAGAGGATAAAATTATGCTTATAGAGGATATCCCTTTTCGTCGAAGACGGAATATGAATATTTTGCTCTCTTTGCCAGACTGAGAGATGGCATTGGACAGAAAACGGGTTAGGTTAATGTTTTGCTTGTATAAGTAAAAAATCTCTAGTAAAATAATTTCATATTGAACTTATTTATATTGAAGAGGCAGAAAATGTGCAGACCATCTTGAGCGGCAGAAATAAGTGCGACATTACTTAACCTAGTATCCCGTTTTTGAATTCTTCTTGAAAACCACCGACAGCGAGTTCATCGACTTCTGACGTTGTACTTAAGCATTCTCGTAAATTTCTATGATTCAAATTCTTAAAAAAACTGGTGTTAGCATTCCTTAGTGATGAATTCTTTAATACTCCGAAAAACAAGCTTTAAATTTTTGTAAACATTACTTCATCATTACCTTCTTTCTGCTGACTTTTGAATCACAAAGAACACAGCCTTTTCATAAAACATAGAACAGATTTTTCGATAAAACGCTTTGAGTTAGGAAAACATGTTAATTAAAATATCTTTGCTGTAAACACGATTTGATTGCCATTGTTTGCCGATTACAATAACTCTTACGGATTGACATTTTTGTCCTCCAGTCACCCCTCTTCAGGTCCAAAGACTCAGGTCCAAAGACTCTTAAATTCCCTGATTTAAACTATGAGTAACTATCAGAAAAGAAAACCGGACTAGCAAAACTGAATTTTATGTTTACGTCTACTGGGAATGAAAATTTTAATATTGCTTTGTGGATAAAAATGGTTGCTTGAAATATTTAGCATTTCTGCAGTCCGGAAATGTCGGATTTTTTACCGTATCCGGAGAGAAATATTCGAGAAGAATGAGCAAGGAGGAGCGAAAAAGAAGCACCAAAATGTTCTAGAACAGAAAGAATCTTTCTCATCTCCTTTGAAGGAGACGTAAGATAAGCGTGTTTAAATAAAACTCCGCTTCTTGGAGCAGAAGCAAACGCAATGGATCGAAATGGAGGCTCCTACCAATGCAGAAAAAGTTTATGCATGAAAACCCCAAGCCGAATTGCGTGAAATAAGTTTTAGAAATACATTTTTCTTCGTGTATGTGTTTCAGAAAACCATTTTAAGGAGAATTCTTCCCAAATACGTATTGTTGCAGGTTTTTCAGGTTGTTTGCAATTCAATATGAGATTTGCATAAATGGCTATTCCGAATGAATTTATGAATGTTTCTTAAATTTCGGTAATTTAAACTGAAATGAATGTTGAAATAGGTTTTTAGTATTAAGATGGAGCTGATACGGTGAGAGCAATAAGGGTCTAACCACACGATCCTTTTTGAGGTTACATGAAATCTTTTGATGTGTGCATGTGAGAAAGGGAAAAAGCCCAAGAGCGAGCATGGTTTTCGATTGAATCTGATTGATCAACAAACGAGTAGTGAAGATTTATATTTTTAGCACTTAATTAAGAAAATTTGGTTAGATAGTCTCAAAAATGTATGTTTCCTAAGAGAAACACCATATGTAGGGGATATGCCTCAGAGATAGGTTGAAATCTCTCCAGTAACTAGTTCATTCACTGAAAGATCTTCTTAATACCATCCATAGAATGACATCAAGCACTGGCTTCCTGAATGAAAGCCATCAATCATTTCAAAGATTTCCGGTAGTCAGTAGTCATCCCATACAGAAAATAATTACCTTCAAACAGTCTAAGGGATTTTTTTCCTAAGTAAAGCTGGACTTTCAAAATAATTCTCATGCAACGATTTCTCTCCTACGATTTCTACGGTAGCCATATTTACTTGTGAAGATATAAGCTGAAACCATCTGTGAGGCATCCTTATAGATAGTAACACTGATATTCCTGTACGATTCTCACTCAATAATCCAGAATCTCTATGGCAACTATAATATGTCATAAGAAATATACTAATGTCATTTGTAAGGCATCTTTACTGGTAGCTATACTGGATTTCCTAAAGGATTCTCATACAAGTCACTCTCAATGGCAGTTGTTATACGATGAGAAATATATCGTCTTCAAACCATTTGTGGGACATCAAATTAGATAGTAACCCTGGAATTTCTGTCTTTTGACACGTCTAAATGTTATTATGTTCTTAAAAAGGGTAGCGTCGCATCTGTGAACAATTTGTACAGTACATTTGTACATATATCTTTCCAAATGAGTTCGTCAGGTTGGTAAAAACATTTGTGGTAATTAATTCATTTTGAAGAAAATCGACTTAAATACAGACAGGCCCAAAAAAAGAATATACTAGTTAACAGGGAATATCTTTGCTTGAACATAATTTTATATGTATAAAATTCCTTCCTATTTTAGTTGTATGTTTTCAATGTACTTAAAATACTTGCTTCCAAAATGACCGCCATTAGCAGTTTGAAAATGTCGGCTGCTGTTCATAGATGTATGTCATTTTGTCCAAATAGGTTTACTGTCAACTATTGTATACGTTTTTCGGATCTTTCTGTATGTGTGTAAAGAGTTAGAGCATTAATTATTCGTGAATTATCATCCTTTATAAGAGCAACAAACTATGAATGTCACAATAGACTTATTGTCGGTATGAAACTCTTGCGAAGATTCAACTGTTTCACATGACATCGAACCGGAATTAATCAATTGCTGAGAAAAAAATTTCAGAGGGAAATTAATTTTTGTGGATAGAACAAAAGATGTCATTGAGTGAGCAAATATTAATCAACTGTTCGAGAATTAAATTATGTAGAACTAATCACGAGCACAGAAATTCTGCGACTAATTTTTTATTGCCGAAAATTGGTGAATTTATCCTACCAATGGAACTCTCAGTGAATGACATCAGACGTAGTAAAATCGTTTGATCTAGAAAACGTAGCAAGTGCAAGGCTTAATTTGCAAAGGAGCTCAAGGCAGCTGAGCCCCACGACATCTTTTCAATTTTTACATTTTAGACAAAATTAAGGCTATTTAAGAGCAGAGTCTGGTCAAGCAAAAGTATGCCCAGGACCTGGTAAAGTTTGATACCCCTCTTATGAGAAAGTCCGCACATTTTCAAGGTAACAGTTTCCAAAAAAAAAGGGAAAATGAAAGAAATATACCCTGTTTCGATGCCTCTGAAATTGTGGTGCCCAGGTCCTCGCTCTAAAAAGACCGCGCTTTAATCATGTCCTGTTTACGCATAAAAATAGTTTGTGGGGACTATAGGGCTTCTGCACTGCTTTTGGCAAAAATGAAGACCAGAGCAAATGTATTGATAGTTCTCGTTGCATAAATTTCAACCTGAAATTGATTTGCTTCACACATGGTAAGTGTTCTAGTCTTTGGATGTTAGGTGATGTAAACTTTATAATACTGTGGACATTAATATGTTTATTGCGCGTGAAAAAGTGCATCTCATAGTAACAGAGATGTTGCAGTCGTGAAAATATCATAAATCTTTAAAATATGTATTTCATTTTCCTAAAGGGACAAGAGAAAGTAAGTTATTTCCCCTTGAAACTCTCCGCCATTTTTTCCTATTAAATTCCGTTTTTCCTAAAATTTTCAATTTTCAATCACACATTGACTCATAAAGCATTAGCTGTATTTTGACTGAAAATACATCAACAGGCATGAAAGGGGGAGTAAAAAATGTTGATCAGAATCTTTAGTTTTTAAAATGAAAAATTCCCTTGAGGGGAAATTCTTTTAAACTCTTTCTTTTCTCTCCAGTATCGCGCAAAGTCCTGGAAGTAAATCTTTAATTTTCTCTCTACGCATTTGTTATCTATAATAAAACTGTCTTATATCTAACAAATGGCATCCAAAATTCAATTTTCTTCCTAATTCTGTTATACAGTTGATGGCGGGAGTGATATAAAAGAATAAAGCTTTAATAAATAAACGGGCAAAGAAAGAAAATTTAGATTATGCGAGGGACAGTAGAAAAAACATTCACGGGGAAATGATGATAAATAAAATAGCTTGAATTTGGCTCTAAAAAGTTTCTATTAACTACAACTGTCAAACTTTAAATTCTGCAAAAAAAACTTTTACTTGATCATAGTTTTTCTTCTGCTTTTATCAAGGAAAGTTTTTTTCTTCCATAAGTGGATTTTATTTTTGTAATCATCAGTATTTTCATTAAGTAATGATGAAAATTGACATATACGATCTTAAATAAAATAAGGTTTACTTGTTTTGTCAGTCTGTCATTATTGTACGATATTGCAAATTATTTTGCCTATTTGATTTGAGTTGCTGATGAATTAATTACAAGTCATCAAGGAAAACAAATATAATATTAAAACTCAAGGAATTTTCAGAACAACTAAATTTATAAAGGAATCAAAGCGCTTTTTCTTGTAAATGTTTTTGAAAAATAAAACTGATTAATGTTTTTAAATTTAAATTTTCAAACGAATTTCCATGAAACCAACGACTAGTTTGTAAATGATGTTTTGATTCGATCTGACATACTTTTTCGATCCTTACATTATAAACAAATCTATAATTCCAAGTAGTTTTGAGTCCCATATACCGGAAAAAATTTGTAAATTATCTCTATTTCTGTAAAAACAAACAGTGAAATTTACTTAAGAGATAAAATTTGGATATTTACATTGAATGAAATGCAAATTATTGACTTAACATTATAAGGAAAATTTTTATATATTCTGAAAAACATATTTCTGCAGATCCAGCATTTGGAATTTTTCGATATTCCAAGAAAATGACAAAAGTGTGTGTTATATTGTGTGTGTTTTTTTCAACTGCGGCTTTTGATGTTAATGAAGCCATGGGAGGACTAGTAACGGATAAAAGACATCCACGATGGTTGGGGTCGCCTTTTCCTTAGAGGATTCACTGGTAATTTTCCAATACTGAAGTTTCGAAAATTAAAATTTCTGCAAGTTACAATGGAGTTTGGGGAAAAAAGTTTCATGCTCTTCGCCGGAAAATTTGCGAATTTTAAAATTTTCAAACCAGTATAAATAATAAAAAGTAAGTTAAAAAAATGCCCCCTCCCCTTTTTTTTGAACTACCAACATTAGAAATGTTTAAAGAGGGTCAAACATTTTACTTGCTTCATTTTAAATAAACTAAAGTTGTAAATGCAATTTAAAGTAACTTATTTATTTCATAAGAACTTTAAGTTGAATAGAATATACTGTTAATTTTTGAACAGTGCCTGGTTCCGAAGGTTCACGACACATAATCATTTTAATTAAATATAATATTCTTCTATGTTTTGTTATATTTTATAAGTGTATAGCTTAAATTATAATATTTTATATAATTATAATTGTAAAATGACAATGCAACATAAATTGTAAAAAGCCAAATCACACCTCATGACTTGACGAAAGTTCGTTCCATCTCTAGGATTTTCTCTTTTTTTCCCTCTCTATTTTAGAGCTATAACGTTTGAAAAGAAATTTTGAATGCCCATTATGTGTGCCCACAAAATTACTCAAGATTAAGTGCTCCAACAGCCTAATTAGTTTATTAAACCCCCCATATGCTATAGACAGAAATTTATTGTTAGTGACATCAAAGTGTTGCCGAATCATTGACAGATCTGGTCTATCATATATGTCATCATATGTTTGGCTTAATAGAAGCAAACCCTTGAAAACTGATTCCAAACGAATTAGCGATGAAAGCTATAACCTTTCAGCCCAAATCTATCCACCAATTTTCTGTTGTCATTTCGTCCCCCTCTTCGCTTCACTCCACTTCATTTTTTCCATTAGTTATGTCCCCGTCAAAAAAGAACTGTGCAATACATCAGAATTAGGATCGGGCATCATCGGCGGCCGTATTGACGACATTTAATACGGATCACGTCCGACGAACATCCTTGTTTGCTCAGAGCCATTTCCATCAGAGTATCCTTCATTTCCGCGGAAATAGATGTTGAAGTGGTTGACAAACAATTGTCTTGGATCCCGAAATGTCTCCGTAGAATATTTATGGTAACTGCTTCTGTTCCTGTAGGAGACGTCATTGTAGTGGTGTTTTGTTAAATAGAGCTAATTATCGCTCTGTGTATGTGGCGTAGATTAAAATTAAATGGAAACTATGGGTGGCAACTAATCTAACTGCAACCCCAAGAGTTCGAAAAAATACAAAAATTAATTTTCATTATTAAATATATAGTCCAGTACAGCGTTGTTATCCGCGAACTCCAGATCTAAACAAGGATAAATTAAGAGTTTTACGAAACTTAAATTTTCATTTCCTAACGTTCAATTTTGTAGCTAAAATATATGTATGAATAATCACGTAAAATAATCACGTTTTAAAGTAAAAAAAAAAAAAAGAGGGATAATTTTAACCAACCCTATACTCTATTATTTTAAAATAGGCGCATCAAGTTTTAAATTTTGCGTCGTCTGAATGGAAACGAAAGAAAACAGCTTCACTATTTTTTTATGCACTGCTATTGAGGCATTTCATTTATTTTATGTTTATTGAAATTAGGTTTATGCTTTGATTTATATCCTCATATCTCAGTCATTTCTAAACGTTTTCTAACAAATCTAGGAATGCATAAATAAAATTTCTTTGGAAAAGTTGTGCTTTATTGACGTTGAGTTTTCAATTGAAAATTAGTTTACGCACAAAGTAATTTTAATCGTTTGCATTTAAAAATTGTTTCAAAAGCTAAGTGGGGAAAAAGTCCTCAGCGTCTTAACTATGACAATCATAAATGGAAAATTGCGGAAAGTGGAAAATTAATTTGGATAGACACGCTAGCTCTCAATACACAAAATATATTTCCCTTCCACTTACCTAAACAGTGGTTTCTGATTATGTCACCACTATAAAGGGTTAGACAGGGCATAGCTAAGATTTTGAAGATTGGTGCATTTACTCGTTCTTCGTTAAGAGGGATTGAAGACACGTTTCACCTGTTTTGTCCCATTTTTTGAGCTATGGATCACCAAATACATTACTAAATTCGAAAAAAAAAAAAAAAAAAAATACTGAATCTGTCTTAATGTACGGTTCTATAGATTATATAAATATATAAACAGATTTTAGCAATCTCTGTTATACATTTCCGTCCAAGCCTATGCCAATGAGTACATAAGTGAGAGGGAGAGTTTCAGAACTAAGAATTACTTTCGAAAATAGGAACAATAGTATGCTTGCATTTTTGCTCAATATTCTTTTCTATTCGTTTATTTACTTTTTACTTGATAAAATGATTTAATCGAAACTTTATTTTAAAAAAATGTTAATGCTATACGTTTAAATTAATTTTGATGCAAACTACAAAGCTAATTCTTTTGTTTTAAAATTAAACCGTTATTTTATTTCTCACAGAATTAAAAATTTTATTCCGATTACTTAAAGTGTTTTTCATTTAAAGCATGAATGAAATTTTTACTAATTAATTAATAATGAGAAGAAGCTATTGTTAAATGGTAATTAGAAAAAAAATAAGTACGAACATCCGCCTCCGCAAAATGTTTCTTTACAGTTATTGATTAATTAATAGAAACATTTTAAGGTAGTTTAAAATTAAATTACTAATCCTCAATTATGTATCAAACTGGTAGCTCTTCTCAATTGTTTTAAGACATTATAAATAAATGTGTTAAAAAATATTTATCCGACCAGATAAATTATTCTTTTCTCCAGAAATATTAGATGCAAATTTATATCTTGAAATAAAAGGAGTACATGGAAGTAGCCATTTTTCTCTTGTCTTTTTGAGAATGATATGCATTGTTACTCAGCAGACAAGCACTTCCTTTAGTAGTAATATGATAGCGTTTGTCTTTTTGCCGAGTTGATAAATATCCCTGTGGAACTGAAATGAATTCAATGTGGCACGATTCCAGTTCTTGTAGTGAACAACTTTAGTGAACATGGAACAACTTTTATTTGCTTCGTATTATTTTTTATTGAATGGAAGTTGCTACATACTTTTCCGGATTTATGGAAGTAATTAGTTCCTGCATTAAAATAATGTTCCTCATATTTGGACGCATAATTTATGTTTTTAATTATTTGCGAGTCAGTATGATGGAAAAAGATTTCATCTGCACCTGTTAAGATAGGTTCAGAAGGATCAGACATGTTTTTTAGGTGACTCAAAAAGATTTTTCGCCAATTACATTTCTGCTAAAAGTGTACCATGAACAGTGATGCATTGGGCATTTACGTAGCTAAATATAAAACATTGGGCATAGATTAGTTCGAATATTCACTTGATAAACCACTAAACATTTTTAATGATAAGTTGGAATGTTTTCCCGTAGTTATTAATTGTTAACAGCAGTTAGTAACGCCAGAGTTGAAAATTTCGGTTCCCTGAGATGTCATCAAGTCTTTAACTCTAGAAATTCAGAACATTTTTATTCGTAAATATATTTTTCCAACCTAAGAAGTTTTGAGTACCGCTGTTGAAACTTTTTGAAAGGCATTTTTACTTTCAGAAAATACCTGCAAATGTGTTCGGAATGAATTTCTCGTAAGTAGCATTTTGAATTGAAAAATGTTTTTATTTTCAAATTTAACCACATCGTTGAGCAAAAATCAAGCAATAATTAATCGAACTGTTTTCGCAAACAAAGCCATAATCAAATACAACTTTAATAGCTAATTCAGGTTTTTCTATTTCAGGCTTTTCAAAAAAGAGCTATTACTCTTATTATCAACTAAAAAACTATAGTTCACTGCTGATATAGTGTAAGTTATTCTTGCAAACACTCACGAACGATATTATTCGCACATTTCGCTGTTTGTTTTCAGCAAAAAATTCCTTCTAAAACAAGTTGCAATCGTCTATTCATCAATAAAGAGAAAAACGTTAGAACTGAATGTTAACAAATGATTAGAAGATATATTAATTGGCTCAATGTCACACAATAAGACATTTGGCTTGGCATTAAGATCGTAAAATTGAGACACAAGTTTCTATGGATAGTGTAATATATAATACAAAGAATAAACTTTTGGAAATATTTAGACCTTGATGCACTGTCATAGACCGGACATTAACGAGAGCAAGAGAGAAATGTCTGACAAATACACGCAATGCACTGCTTGCTCAGTTATTCCATCCAGACTCTACAGTGTCTTTCTAATTAGAGCTCATCTATCTGGAATAGACCGTAACCGAGCTGGAGGCAGATATAATCTCTTATCTCTGGCTTAAGGGCGGCAACGAACTGCTTAATATCTTTCTGTTGACAAATCGAAATAGTTCCCTCGGATGTTTGTCGATAAAAGAAAGGTTTGTGGGTTACAAGACGTACTGTAGTTCGCGTTTTAAATCATCATTTGAAATGTTTCAATGCATGTTATTCCATCCTTCTCCGTTTAAGAACTTCAATTTCTCTCATGAAACAGAAAACCTTAAAGATTTTCTTTTCAATTACAAAATGTATTTCATTAAAAAATATATTAAAAAATGTTGTATTTTTTCTGTGGTTAGACCAGTACACGGGGGCCCACAGAGTGGTGCAGTGGTTAAGACTGTCCTCTCACGCCCAAAGGTGCGGGATCAAACGGTCAGTGGATTTTCATTATGCAAAAAATCGACAGCGTCCCCGTCATATGATTCTGTGGCATGTCAAAGATCCCTCGAGTACTTTTTGGCATTAAGTATCTCTTGGCAAAATTAACTTCCTCGTGCAGTTTTGCATCGAACAGAGCCCAAGTGCCTCCATCTAGTGAGGAAACTGGGCGTCAAAATTCTGTGGCAATGGCGTTCCACCGATGGTGGTGCCACATGAAAGAGTGGGTACCTGTCTCGGGTATTGCACTAGGTCTGCAAATGGTAAGAAGTTATATACGCAGCCCCATTTGAAACAATCAAACAAACACTAGTACATGGGGTTAAGCAATAAGTTACCGCCCTAAGCCTTGAGTGAGCTAAGGCAGAATTACATATAGTACACAGCTAGCTCAGTTATGCTATAAAGAGACTGCCAATTCGTTCTTATTAGAACTTTTTAGTCTGGACTGATGAGCTCTAATAATAACGAAACTTCAGTCTCTGGGTGGTATAAAAAAGCTGGCGGTGTATAAAATAGTACATCGGGTGTCAAAATTTTTTTGGTCTTTTAAGACCATCGCTGTATTGCATTCAAGATGTACTTAACGCTTGCGCAATATTTTCTCGGAGTTAGCGGGAATCAAACCAGGCACTTAACGTGAAAAGTTAGAGACTTTCTCCGCGCACTGTACCAATAAAATGTGCATAGTCTTGTTTTTTATACATTTGTTATAACTATTTATCCTCGTGCTGTGATTGTTATTTTTCTTTAAAATACTATTTGGCACAATGAAAATTAACTTCAACTTAAAATAAAGGAAAGGAAATTAATTCAAATGAACGAGGCGTTCTCTTTTCGCTCTCGGCGATTAGTGCCAAGTTTGTTGCCGAGCAGACACTCCCATAGAGATCCATGTTAATCCGTTGTCCAGATATCTATTGAAAATCTCTTTAAAATTGTTTCCTGCATCAGTTCGTAGGTAGCACAGGAAACGTGCTGTAAGGCATTCCATAAAATTCCATTGCAAATAAATTACGGAATATTTACACATAATTTACAGTTTTCAACAATGATATATTATATTTTTAATTGCTTTCTAAATTTTAGCTGTCTCTATTGTTTATCATTATTATAGGCATGTTATAGATTGCATTGTTTATCTTTGAAACCGACAGCGTTACACTGTGCTCTTCATCTATCGTAGTTCCTAGAGCTATAAATAAAGCCAATTTAAAAAATTCATGAAAATAAAGAAGTTTTTTAATGTATAACTCTCCTCTACTGCGTAAGTACGTGAATATACCTCAACCCCGTTTTTTCATTCTCAATCTTTCTCTCTTTTTTTTTAAACATTGTTTACAGCTATGCATCAAAGAAACAAGATATTTCGCTTTTAAGCTTTGATTACATAAAATAGAAGAGTTATTTTTGCGAACTTTCCAAATGAGAAATAATACTTCTCTTTAAAATCTTCCCAGAATTTTTATATGTATAGAGAAAGATCTGAAAAAAGGAAGATGAAATTGAAACACGAGAAAAGCGGAAAAAAATGAATGTTTTTGCTGTAACATCCCGTTTAGAACCCTCACTTATCGTTTAGAATTTCATCATTTAATGGTCCCAAATCTATTAAGTTCAGTAACGAGCTTTCGAATGTTTTAACCTCTTTGAAAGGAGAGGGGAATCCTATCTGTACCTCTTCCAAGGACATCAATCCTTGAAACGCATTATTTATCAATCCTAAAAACATTGTCTTTTTATCTTTCTTGTCAAAGATAGTTTAAAATGATCTATAGCTTTTGCTGAACACAGAACAGAACATCTAAGCTCTATAAGAACCAAGTATTGAAGTGATCAAGGCTTGTCACTTTGTTATCCTTACTCATTTAAGTAAGGTACATGCGAGAAAGTTCCAAAACTGCATCGTTTATGATTTTTGACATTTTAAATTAATTAAAATGAAAAAAAAATATTTGAAAAGTAAAGCAAATTTAAAAACGTCGGAAATCATGTCTCTTTAATGCGACATTTCTTTATGCTACAGAAATACGAAGTTTAACAAATTAATGTGGGACATTATTGAAGCAAAAAAAGTGTTCGTAAGACATGAAATCATTTTATTGAAAATTCTAACCCAGGTTAAACTGGGTTAGACTTTAAAGTTGAGAAAATGTTTGTGCTAGATGTGATATTTTCATATTTATTAATCTATAGATAATATTTTTTTTCTGTTGTAAACTTTCCACAGATGTTTGAACTTTATGCGATTAGTTTCTTTGGCATTCGCAGCTGTTTTCACCATTTGTATTTTGGATGCGTTGTCAACAATGTATTTTTAATACTAAAATGGATCATATTTTGATTTTGAATACAATTTCCTCCATTTTGAATCGTGTTGCAATGTAGTTAAATCCACTGTCTAAACTTTGATCATAAAAAAGTTAACGTTATGTTGCTGACTATGAATATCTTATAAGATACTAGCCGGGTACCCGGCCCTGCCTGGGTTTCTGCCGGGTATGGTGTTTTAGCGACACTCGTTCATGAATTTTTCAACATTAAAGTGCATATCTATATACACAATGGCTGCTTCTGTAAACAATGGCAATTTTTTCTGTCTGGACAAACTAAAAAAACTGCATTACACACCTTAAATACAAATGCAAGCTACAAATAATGTATAGGTAAATCGGAAATGTTATAAGCTTGGTACAGGGTGCTGCGGAGAAACTTGCAGACTTGAAAAGTCAACTAAGGGAAAAGTACTTTATGTATCAGTTTACTACTTTTTATAAGATATGGTACCCATTCTGAATTTTTATATTAGTTAGATTTAAAAACTACATCGGGAAGAATGGCGACCCCTGTTAATGATGCACTCATCTACCCTAGATTTGAAGTTTGGTTGCACTCTTTCGAGCATATCGACTGGGTTGTTAATGATAGCAAGTCGGATGTTGTTCTTCAGGCGTTGCAAGGGGGTCCGGGCTTGTCGTTGTAAATGATCGATTTGAGATACCCCCATAAAAAATAGTCACAGCGTGTTAAATCGGGGGAGGGGGCCGGCCACGGTACGTCACCTTTCAAGAAGACGTTATCACTCAACTGGTGAACCACAGCAAGTTTGTAGGGATGAAACTGGAGTTCGTTGTAAAGAATTCGTCTCAGTGTCCAATCAAAAATCCCCAAAGCAGCAGCGTGTTTACGCGCCGAACGCCTGGGAGAGCGCAAAAACGACTCCCTCACTTTTTCGACGTTTTCTAGGGTTCTGGAAATCCGTTGACCTCCTGGGCCTCTTTTTGCCACACTCCCACTTTCCGTGAATGTTTTCACCCACAAAACAGTCTATTCCCAGCCAGGAATGGGAACAACGGGCTGAGTTGAGTGGTGACCACCGAAAGATTTATTTGAAAAGTAAGATTCGGCGGGAACGCTCGTTGCTCCTTTGTCCAACGCATGGCGACAACTAAACTATGAGATAACAAAACTTCGGGACCCTCTCTTTAAAATGAGACTCTTCCGACTCCTTTCTGACCACTCTTTGCTAATTAGCATCCAATTAAAATCAGCAAGTTTCTCTGCTGCATCTTTAAATTAAAATAAATATATATTTACAATATCAATCGCACTGGAGTCAAGTATTTCCAAGCATTGCACGTAAAATAAGTCCCATCATTAGTTTATATCCTTGTGAATACATTGGTGAAAACATCTTACGTACCTAACTTAGAAATTTTTTGACTATAAACATTTTCTGTTCTCTAACTGTTGCCAAAATCAATTATCTTTTTATTTACCCCGTTAGCGATTATTGGCACTGATGAATCTAAAAATCCTAAGAAAGCAATAAATTTCATACTTACTCCAGAGAAGCCTTGGTTCACATTTTCATTATGATCACCATTAATATTGTTGTTACCAGGCAACAAATCTTTGTAACAATGGACTGAAAATTTAATCATTTAATGGGGAAACTATATGAAATTTACTGTTTTCCATAATAACTTTTTTAAACTAAGCTTTTTAGAAATAAATTATAGCTTATCCTGCTCCCTGTTACTGTAGCTATCTACGGTGAAAAAATGGTTAAAATCGGTTCAGTAGTTTGAAAGATTACCCCGGACATACGCATACAAAAATAGTCTTTTATGTATATAGATAAAGAGTCAATAATGGTGAAAATCCTAATCAAGCTTTTGATGTCTAATCTTAATAGTTTAGAATTTCAAACACAACATAAGCAACATACGTGTTTACAAACAAGAGTGTATCAGTAATAGGTTCTATTAACATACACTGGCGGAAAAAAAATCCCAACACCAAGAAAAAATTGCCGTAGAGTAATGAAATTTGGGTAATGCAATTGTATCGTTAACATGTTTAATTGATTAAATGTACAAGATCACTGGCTAATTTAAGCTCAAGAAAATGCTGTGCAAATGTGAAATTATGTTAATTTAATAGAAGTTGTAGCCTCCAGAATTTTGAAGGCAAGCTTGCAAGCGTGCATGCATTATGTCATACAGGTGCCGAATGTCACTTTGTGGTATGGAGTGCCATGCTTGTTGCACTTGTTGTGCCAATACTAGGACTGTCATTGCTGATTGTGTATGATGCTCGAGGTGCCGTCCAATGATATCCCATACGTTATTAATTGGAGACAGACCTGGTGATTTTGCAGGTCATGGTGACATGACAGCATTCTGTAGAGCACATTGCGTTACAGCAGCGGTGTGAGGGCGAGCGTTATCCTGTTGGAAAACTCCCCTTTGAATGCTACTCATGAAGGGCTGTACTACTGGTTAAATTACCAGACTGACGACAAATTTTCAGTTAATGAGTTTGGGATAATCACAAGAGTACCCCTGCTGTCGTAGGAAATTGTTCCAGAGACCATGACTCCAGATGTGCGTCCCGTGCATCTAGGCCGTAGACCGCTTGGATGCAGGCGGTCCCCTCGCCTCCTTCTAACCAATATACAGCCACACTGGCACTAAGGCAGAATCTGTTTTCATCAAAAATTACAACAGATCTCCACTCCGACCTCCAGTGAGCTCTGTCTTGGCACCACTACCGTCGGAAACGGCAATGGTTTGCAGTCAATGAAATACTGGCTACAGGCTGCCTGGCTCGGAGCTGTCCTTGAAGTAAACAGTTTCTTACCTTTCCTTGGGTCAAGACGGTACCAACTACAGCTCTAATGTCAGCCGCAGATGCAGTACGATGCGCCACAGCAGTACGCAAGATTCGGCGATCTTCCTACTCAGTCGTGCCACGTGGCAGCTCGGAACTCGATCTTCTTGAGGTAGTACCATCCCTTAACCATAGCTTCCAATAATCATGCATGGTGGAAACATTTCCCCCCAAGTCTTTCTGCAATATCGCGAAATGAAAATTCACCTTCTCGTAGCCAAATTGTACGACCTCGTTTAAACTCGGTGAGCTGTTGATAATGGCTTCTTCGTCTTCTTAAAGGTATTCCTGGCTAACATGAACGCAATGCGTCAAATTTCACGGAAAAATAATACTCACGAGCTTCATAACACGCTTTTAAAACATGCCTTATTTGCATGTTCTGAGTGACGCCAGCTGCGCCACACTTATGCGCGGAGCGCGAAATTTCAATCGATGTCATCTTTCAGTTGTATAAACACGCCTACCAAATTTCGTTTATCTAACACAAGTCTTTCTTGGTGTTGGGATTTTTTTTTCCGCCAGTGTATTACGCTCAATTCATAAACAAACATTTGCTAAATATGCTCACGTTCTGTATGAAGTTTTAAAAGAGATTATTGAGCTAGTCTAAATATTTCTACTTATTATTCTTAACTCTATAAACATTTTTCAAGAATGTTAATGGAATCCGCAAATATTAGCAACAGACACAACTCTATATACTTAGCATTCTAAAAGATAAAACATCTTAATTCTGGCGCCCTAGACTCTGTTGATTCTATTAATTCGTCATTCTTTAACATCAATTTGTCGACGTACATGGATTCCGCAAGTTACAATAAGTGCGATAGAGTTATCTAGTTTTAGTGAATAAGCTTTTGTATATTATGATAATTCCAATAAATTAGCCTCCATGCACTCTAGATTTCATATGAGCTTCTGAAGTTTCTTTATTCTGGAAAAGACAAGTTGCTCTCTGTATAAATTCTAACAGACACTTTGCTATAAACTCTATAAGTGTGCTAAGCAGGTCTTTGTGAAATATAAATACATTCAAATGCATGGATGCCATTTTCTTAAAGTGTACGTATCATACACTTTGTAAAATATGATGTTTCGGAGAATTTTTATTTTTGGTTCGATGGATCAATCAAATGTTATTAATCGTTATCGGATCAACAATGTCCTGAAATATTAATGTTTATCATTGACGCTGCATATCTATAATCTACTAAAACAAAGTAAAGTGTCACACTTTCCGTGCCGGCCACCTTGTCTAGTGGTCAGAGGAGTCTGACCGGAATGAGGAAGCCCCGGGTTCGTTTTAAAAGTAAATTTTAAAAAGTTTTTAAATCATTAACAAAATGGAGAGCCGTAATTTATTCGCTTTTCATGAAATTATGCATTTTAATTTGCTATCTATTCATCTTATTCAGCTGCCATTAAAATTGTTTTAAATTAATTGCATTTAGTCCTAATGCAAGAGCTTAAGAAAAACGCATGTTCAGATGGGCAATGGGCAAACGGCCAAAAAGCCAATTAAGACGGAAAAGCAGTTGGTGGCATTATTGAAATGTTGACAGCCAGTAAGTTAAGAATGTCGTAAAAATGCTTATGTGTGTCCACTGTTAATAATGGAAATGGCGCTCTGGATAAGATGGAATGCTTTCATGACATCAGTTACTTTGAGTAATTAAATGTTGTCGCATTAATGTATGCCGTGATAAACTTTAGAATACAGGAATAGGTTTGAAGTACTCATTACGAATGAGCGAGTTTTCTATCATGATAATGCATACTTTCCACAGAGACTCTTGAAATTATTCTTAAGTAAATAGTTTAGTAACTTAATTAATAGAGAGTTCAAACTTAACTAAAATAGCGCATGAAAGGGCCTTTTATGTAAAGAACTTCAACTAAAATTTGGGAGAATGAAAAGAAAACGAATAATCTACCAAAATGATTTGGAAATGTTTCGCTGCTGACAAAAAATCAACAAATATAGCCAGTTTCGCCAATGCAAAAAGAACACTATGTGCTACAATCAGTTCGAAATTAAGGCCGAAGGCAAAAAAAAAAAAGCCATTAAATAAAAACTAAATCTATACCTCTGCCAGTCTCATAATTTAATCATCACTGATCATTATGTGAAATGAATAATATCTATTATTATTTTTCACTCATGTTTGATATCGAGTCCCGAATTGGGGGAAAACTACTTTTTCTTACTCTCCCTTTTTGATCAATCAGATAATAGTAGACGAAGTTGCCTCAATGTTAAAGTAAAAACACAGAATTTTGGAGCTAAAGGGGAATGAAACACTCAAATAGCTTAATCAATTTTGGGCAAAATTAAGAGATTTGTTCATTTATAAATGCACAAAATGTGTATTATCTGTTGCCACTCATGACTCTCTCTTACAGTTACTGTTGTAGGTGGTGGTATGCCTTGTGCCATCTTGGCTGGCAATTTGGAGTCCGCTGCTTCACTGTTCCAAATGTACCATAATTTGGTGTGAAATTCGATTTCCACAGTACACACATGCCACAAGGACCCGTTTATAGGGTAAGCACAGGGACGTCATTTCAAGTTTTTCCAGGGGGGGGGGCAAAGGGTCCAAATACAATGCAATTTCATCGGAAAACATTAGAAGCCACGCCCACTTATATGTAAATGCATTGATTTCTCAAAGCCAGGGGGGGGGCAATTGACCCCCCCTGCCCCCCTAAATGACGAGCCTGGGTAGGCAACCATTCACAGCACAACACATTCACACAAAGAAAGGACAAGGACTTTAGAGAGAAGCGATTCGAACCCAGGACCTGCCCATCCGGGTTAAATTCTCTGACCTTTAGACAACGTGGCAAGCATCTTTTACAGTTAAGATTAATATCAAATGTTATCGTTTGAATTTAAGGGTTTAATCCATCTAAAATTGATTTCAAGTGATTAAAAGTATTGCAAAAACGTCTGCAAAAAATAAAATTAGAGGCATGTAACTTGATTTACAGCTCAATCATTCTACTTTAAGGCAATATTTAATTAGTTTGTGCTACTGTTGGCCTCCTGTTTCAAATCTCCTGAAGAGTACTGAGTAACTGGCTGATCTCGGAATTTTCTGCTGTGTTTGAATCTTTGATTGTTTTAATGTTATGTTTTTCTTCTTTTTACATATTTGAATGGTTTTATGTTCTTTTGACTTTTGTGCTTTCTTTACTTACTTCTGTAATCATCATATTTTACTGCGTGGTACATAAAGAGTTTTTGATTCTCTCAACAATAATCAGAAATCATTGAGAGTTTTAAAAAGATAGCTGAGTGGACAGTTTTTTCTGCATTCCTATGGGCTTAATGGATCAGGCTACGAAAAAGCCGCAATGATGTCTCTCATGTGGCAGCTCATTTATGTCATTAAAAAGTAACAAATTCAATGGGTAAAGAACAAAATTCGTCACTATCCTATGATATTGCTAAGCTGTCACAGGAAGAACAAATATCCGTTTTTCCGTAGAATGGAGCCTTTTTTTTTTTTTTTTGCAACTAGTACCTTTGATAGAGGGGCTATATTGACCAAATCCATACTCAATTGAAATGAGCCTATGCAGTAAATATAGAATAATATAGATAAATTGATTTGCTGCAAAAATATATGTTAAAAGGCAGAGTGAGGAAGAAAAGTAGTCAATATGGTGAGGTAGACAGGCCAATTGTTCCACGAAATAGGTTGATACAAATAAAAATAACGAAGTCAATAAGTGGAACAAGCTTATAAAAGCCAATACTTCGGCAAAAAAAGAGCTGAATACACACATCTTGTTAAATCGACACAATACAGAAATAAATAGCTGGTATAAACAGTATGTTGAAGCATAAATGCACGTACATCTAACTATGTACGTACATCAAATATTTTGTCATAAAAAGACAAAATAATACATAACCAAACATATAAGTTTTTAAGTCGGAGCTAGTAAATATAGTAAATATTCAACAAGTGTAGATAATGAAACAGAGAATAAGAAAACATATTACCCCCGAGACATTAGGTTTTAAATCAACAAACGATGTTCAGAAAGAAGAAAATATATCCGAATTAATAAGCAACACAAACATATTACAATAACTGAAACAGGAACATTATAACAGTAAAATAATAAATGGAACAGTAAAATAATGAATAGAAATTGGTAATATATTACTTGAAAAATGTTGAATAAACGGACAAACAGATTGAAAAAATCATAGAAAATTGAGTAAACAATGTAAAAAATGCATGCATTACGTAAAAATGTGTCATTGTAGTGTTGATAATGTTAAATATATAAAATAATACAGCTACTTTTAAATAGAGATACTTTGTTAAACCTTTTTTTCCTTTATTGAAATAGGACTTTTACTTATTAAAAATTCATATATGTTTACTTTCAACATATTCAGTTTTTATTTATTTTTTAAGTTAAAGAGGATTCTTTCGCTTCTACAAAACTTTCGTCAAATTTATTTTGTTTGGTACGTCAACTCCATCTTATTAGAAATGAATGACAAAATTTAATGATCAGGTTCTATAAAAGGTATTTGTTTATTTTTCATCTTTGTTAATGTTTATGCTCTACACTTCTGATATTCTTAAATATTTATCACGATTGGAACTGTTTTAGCAATAGATAATCTTTTTAATCCTATAAAGCAGTGTTTCCCGAAATCCAGACCTCTATCAACCCCTCCTGACAATTAGCAAGATTTTATAAATTGTCCCCCGAAAGAAAGTCCACAGTGACAGAAAGTCGTGAGTTTTTGCTTTTTGCTTGAAACCATGGAACCTTACACACAAAAGTATTCATTTACAATATATAGCATTGATACTGACAGTTTTTTAAGAACAGAAAATGTACAAAAATTTTCCAGGAGTTTTGTTAAGTTTAACAGGGTGTGTTAATGTTTCCCAAACTCATGCCTAATTTTGGGTGTAAAAATTGCATGCGAGAAAAGTCTGTTATCGAAATGAGTAGTTTCTAAACATTACTTTCATTCTTTGTTCAATTCTCGGAGAATTTATGAAATTTTTTATTTCTATTACTGTTACTAAAAATTTATTGTTTTTTTAATAAATGTTAATATTATTATTTTAACATTATTTAACTATTTACTTATTTTTCGAATGGTAAAAATTTCTGTTCACTACAAGCTTGAAAAACTTCTTAAATACAATAATTTAATTACTTGTACGCAAGAGAAAATACTATCATGAAAAGATTAAATAAAAGAATACAAAGCTAAAAAGTTAATATCTTTCTCACATTAGCTTTGTTTTCATCTATGTTTTTTCCCTCTCACGTTATTTTCATAGAAATCGCCACACTTTTTATTTGCATTCATGCTAAAAGTTTTCTTACCAAAAATGTGTTTGCTCCGCGTATTAACAGTAAATATCTCTAGTGCCGCTAATTTAATCAACATGGTTCAAGCATTACAAAAAAAAAAGTCACTGAACTCTGCAAAAAATATTAACGAATAAACTTGATTTTGTTCCCTTTTGCTTCACTTAATTAAATTAACAAATATGTCTGGCCTTATATATTGCGTCACAGAAGAGAAAAATTTGTTAAGCTTGGCAAATCTTAATCAAAAGAAAACAGGAATAATAATTTCCTATCAAATGAGATGTAACTTTGAATTGCAAATCTTCAAATAGTTTGTCGGTAATTCTGTCTTTAGAAATTAAAAGTTGAGAGAACAGCAAAAAATTTGGTTATTAGGCGACCAAATTTTTTAAATCAAGGGTGCTCATCCCTCCAAGAGTAGTGGTACACCCCTATCAAAAAGAACGGAGCAGCCACAACTCTAGTACCCACTCATACCTACCAAAGAAGACTAAACAACTATAAAAATTCATTCTGCGCCAGTTAAACTCGTGGGCACCCTAACATAAATAATAGCATCATTCGTAAAGAGAAGATGGGTTGTGATTGTCATTTGTTAAGATGGGAGAAACATTAAATCTTCAAATTCACAAAAACAAGTATTGTTATTGTTATTATTATTATTATTATTATTATTATTATTATTATTATTATTATTATTATTATTATTATTATTATTATTATTATTATTAATATTAATATTATTAACTGGATGATTTGGGGCATTTCTCTGTGAAACACCTAAATAGACTGCATAAATATAAGTACTACCTCTTACAATGCTTGTATGTTTATAGCTGTTGACTTTGTCTCACTTTTCCTACCATTAAAGGATCGTGTATTTCTACCCTTCATCTCAGAAAATCTACTTTTCCGTAGATCCTAGCCCTTATAAGATTGTTTTCCCGGTAAAAATCTCAATGCTTTATAGTTTCTACCAGAAAATTGGATCAACTCATTAGCTAGAAAAGTTTGTCACCATTTCTGGAACTATAAAATTGACACCCTATAGCTTCGCCTTTTAGGGTAGTTGATCTACTTTCTTTTTCTACTTTTCTACATTTTCTGGTTTTGCTTATCAGTGGAAGTAAGTAGAGTGTAGATTGTCCTTACCTTGCATATCAGGTATTTTTGCTGCCAAAAACTTCTTTCAAATTATATAAACAAATAGATAATCTCCTTTTTGTTCGATACGCATTTTCTAGCGAATATTTAACTACTTTTCCGCTACTTTTCATTTTCTCTAGCAATGAAAACATAAATAGTATCCACCGAACTGTAAGTCTATAAGTCTCCATAAACATAAAAAATATTTAGCAACTAAATCCGTCGATGTTCTAATAATTTTCCTGATTTTCACCATGCTGTGCACATGTCAACATGCTTAGATTTTTTCCTGGGGAAAGAATTTTGACCAAACAAAGACGCACTTTCGTGATTTCTTCGCTGAACTGACTCAATAAGGACGCGTAATGATTTTTATTAATCTATAGTTATTTCAGTAACCACGAAAGATGATTTTACACGTATGGTAAAAATCTGTTTGAATCACCTTTTTCAGTCAATATTGCCACCTTCGCTTTCTTCATAACCTGATTCTATAGTTTTTGATTGATTCGTTGTCTCTGGAGTGCAGTGATTGCGAATCTATTTTTCACTCACAATGTTGCACCGACAAAGAAAATCGCCAACAGGTTATATCTCTCTCCCTGACTTTTCGTACCATCGACGACTGATCCCGTTAATTTCCTCTCTTATAAGCTTGTGCATTGCAATACAGTGGCAGACTTGAAAGAAAAGTTTTGAGGGCACTAAAATTACTGAGAGTTATCGAAACGAAAATTTTTATTAGAAATTCGGAGACTACTTGAGTTAAAATAGGCTTTGTAGATCGCTTACTATATTATACTCTTGCGTTAATAACTTTTTCGAAAGTGCCTAAGAGTTTTACTAGTCATCGTGTCTCATATTTTTGAATATGTGACATGATAAATTTACTATAATAAATATGATTTAACTCGATTTGTATTTATGCGTATTTAACTTACTATCTCACTCGTCATTGTCTCGTGCTGAGTCAGTTCAGTTGAAAAGTTATTTCATAAAACTCAGATTCTACTTTTCCATATTCCTAATACTTAGCAAGTGCCTAACGTTTGACAAAAATGCTAATAATATTCTCATCAATATTAGCAATGCTTTTTAAAGTATCTTGAGGACAAATTTTAAGACATACTAAACTCATAGTGTTATATCAAAGAACTGATAGATATCTAAAAAAGCATGTTTTACCAAATCCATTTTTTCCGAAACTGTTTTCATCAATATTTTATTCATAAGGATCATAAGCTTTGTTTATCCTGAAGAAACAAACTCCAGACGCCGAAAACAATGTAAACAAGTCTTCTATTTTTTCTGCCGCTAAATTAAATTCATATTTCGATGTTAAAATATATTGCTTTATGCAATGCATCGCGACGAAGCAAACACGAAAAGTTTGCTCTTAAGCTCGGCAAAAACTAACCCGAAAAGAAAAAAAAAATACTTTTTATCAAATCAGATAAAACTAGAGATTGGAAACGTGCAAATGGCCTTTCAGCAGTACTCTTTTTGGGAATCGATCTCAAGTAGTGGAAATAGCACAAAATTTGGTCATCTAAACGATCACACCATTGATTAAGGGGAAAGAGCATCTGCGATCGCCTGATGTTTTGATGCCAGCCCTAAATCTCCAAAGGAAAACGAAATCCATGGATATCTAATTAGGGTCTTTAACTAGATTATGGACACTGATAAGGTGAAATGGGTGAATTTATTCTGTTTTAGGGTGCCTTTTGCCACTGCTGTAAAAATAATTGCCCTTATTTCAGGACTTTGTTGTCAGGAGAAAAAACGAGAAGTCGATTACCGGAAAGAACTCTATCTCTGAAACAATGAAAAATAATGAAAATTTTTTTATTAAAATTGACATTACTTAGCATGTACATTTAAAATGGTTATGTGAACAATTCGTCGAATATTATAATATGCTTTTTTTTAAAGACAACTAGTAAGAAAAAGCGTATTTTATACATATAAAAGTTCTTATATGCATGTGAGAGCTAAATAAAAGATATTTTACTTGAAATATGAGACATTGAGGGACATGAACGAAAATAAATTATAGATTCAAATAAACCCGACATTTTTTGCTGACATCATATTAAAGATAAACTTCACGATTGATAATAACAAGAGTTAAAATGACAAATTCTATTAAAAGCATTTCCATAAAAAATATTTTCTATGTATATGAGAGCCAAGTGTTAATTTTTCAAGAAGGAAATGTTTTCTGTATATTTTGAATATGGAAATCATAATTATTTTCAAAATTTGGAAGCGGAAAGAAAGTATATAAAGAGCTATAAATTAATTCATATGTACATATATATATATGTACTAGCTGCGTAGCCCGGCGTTGCACGGGCTGTAATCTAGTGAAGGCAGTTTGACAAAACTACTCGCCACCAAGGCGGCTTGCCTTTAAAGAAATGAGGAAAGTTTAAACTTTTTTTACTCGCCGTCAAGGCGGCTCGCCTTTACAGTAGCGAGGAAAGTTTCAATTCACTACTCGCCGCCAAGGCGGCTCACCTTTAAAGTACCAAGGAAAAGTTTAATAAACTACTCACCGCTAAAGCGGCTCGCTAAAAAGCTTTCCTGCATCAAAGAATCAATCGAATTATTTGCACATACTTCCTCAAAAATAAAGACGATGTCAAGTAGCGCATACTTAGCACTCTCCCTAAATAACAAATAAAATTCCTTTCCAAAAACAATTATTTCCAAACCGCTTTCTTCGTGTAAAACTAATTGCAAAATTCTAAACGAAAAAGTTCTTTTAATATTTGGATCGCAGCCAGAAAAAGTCCATTCTAAAAACAGCAATTGCAATTTTATTTAAAAACACATTTTCAAAATGGTACCAGAGAAAAAATATGTCATTAATAATTAGAATAAAAACAATTGTTAGAATTTTGTTATAACACGTATTCAAAATGACAATGGAAAAAAATAACACTCTTTCATTTTAAAAAGTTCAAATTAATTAACGTTTTAATTTAGGGCCGAATTCAAGTGAAACACCGTTGCAATCGCTTCGAGGCGCTTGCATATTGCAACCGCTACTGTAAGTCGAATTCAAGTGAATTCGTTTCACTTGAATCCAAATTTTGGAATTTGCGATTGCATTGGTGAGTTGCGATCGTCCGTGTTTCACTTGAATCCCTGCCTTAAAATCGCAACGGAAAGAAATAAATATCTTGGAGCTTTAAATAGTTCAATAATTTAATTAACGTTTTAATTCAAAATGGCAACGGTAAGAAAAAATGTCTTGGAAGTTTAATCATTTATTAGGCTTAATCGCTTTAAATTTGACTACTTATTAATTGATATCTTCGCTAATTAAAATCGTATAATTATATAGATTGAAACTAATGAAGCCTGAAAAATTACCTATCTATCGGTACCTGGTTCGACTTTCAGTTCATTGGCGTTCAGGAGAAAGAAGCGTGACATAGAAAGAAAGATAGTTAGAAAGAAAGATAGTTAGAAAGATACTCAGTTTTTAATATAAGTAGATAGATTAAGAACGATTAATTCAAATATATTGTTTCTCTTTCTCTCACTCTCTCCCTTGTGTGCCAAAAATAGAAAATGCTTTTGCACATCAGTGCTTTCAGCAACAAACTGTAAAAAAAATTATTTTCCTATGGAAATTAATTAAGAAGGAAAAATAAGAGAAATATTACCCATAGATACATATATGAGTGTTTCAACAAAGTACTTTTCAAGAAAAAAATATTGCGTCAAAGTAAAAAAATAGAGATAATATTGTAAGTGTCAATGTGATAAACATGTTTATCTATACTAGGAGAGAGAGAAGAGCTAGTTTATGTGAAGGAAACATTTCGTGGAAGTAGTAAACGACGTTCTTTTTTCTAAAAATGTATTTGTTGAAATTTTTTGATTGTTTTTTTTTTTATTCAGTTCCAGGAAATACTTTAATGAAGTATCCCGTTCCCTCTTTACCACTAATCTTTTCTTGCTGAAAATGACAAATAAAAAATTATACCTCCTTACGCAGTATTGACAAAAGCAATAAATAATTTGTTTTTAGTCAGTCGTTTGAAATTTAATTACTTTTAATCGGTATTTGTATCAGGGACGTCGTTTCAAGTTTTTCCGGGGGGGGGGGTAAAGGATCCAAACACAATGCAATGTCATCGGAAAACATAAAAAACCACGCTCACTTATATATAAATAATTTTATTTCTGAAAGTCAAGGGGGAGCAATTAACCCCCCTGCCCCCCAAATGACGGGCCTGATTTATATTGCTTAGTTTTAATTAATATCTATGTTGCTTTAAAGAGCTGAGCAGTCTTATCATTTAAAAATATATTTGATCCGTTAAAACTGGGAACAATTTTCAACAAAATTTCTGACGAGTTTGACTTTTGACTTATTTTAGATTAAAATAGGCTTGCTGATTTCAGAATTAGAGATAGTTTTCTCACTTACTACGTCAGCATTTCTTTCTACGTCAACGGTTATCAACCTTGATGAAGCATTTCTAATGGGATCGTGGCATTATCCCTACTTTTAAAATGCATAGGGGTGGCCGGGAAGAGCTGATACACATTATACAATTTGATTTTTCTAAGTTTTTTTCTTAATGGTGCATACCAAAGTAAAATTTTACGTAATGCTATCACTATTTCAATACGCTTTTATTAGTTTCACATGTGGGTTTGCTTGCTTGTTTGTATGTAACTCTGAATAAAAGATGAAATTCACTTTCTTCGCAAATATAAAATTAATATATTTAATGCTATTATCAATACTAAATTCTAAGCTATATTACATATTGATGTGTTATAAGTGTTTCAGTTATTTATGTATGTAACTCTGAATAATTGAAAATTGAACTAAAAAGGTTGAAAGTGAATTATAGTTTAAAAAGACTGAAAAATACGCTTTAGTTAATCCTCTAAAAATAAAATAAGTCTTAACATAAGAATAAAATTAGTGACGAGAAAATGAAAGTCACTTCTCTAAGCGTGGGGTGCTTTGTGTGACATTTTAAATCTAATTCTGCGTTTCGGAATAAAACTAGTGAAAAACTGACGATTGATATCGAGCAGCACACGCTTTTAAAACAGTGACATTAATTTTTTCGTCACTAATTTTATTCTTATATTAAGATATTTTTTCTTTTTAGTTTGATTAACTCAAAAAACGTTTTTTTAACTATAATTTACTTTTTCCAAAAAATATTGATCTCAAAATCTTTGTTGATATAACTTTTTATAAAAAAAAAAAAAAATAATTTTTTTCCCAAATACACTGGCGGAAAAAAAATCCCAACACCAAGAAAAAATTACTGTAGAGTAATGAAATTTGGGTAATGCAATTGTCTACTTAACATGTTTAATTGATTAAATGTACAAGATCACTGGATAACTTAAGCTTAAGAAAATGCTGTGCAAATGTGAAATTATGTTACTTTAAGAGTCGGTGTAACCTCAAAAATTTTGAAGGCAAGCCAGCAAGAATGCATGTATTGTGTCATACAGGTGCCGAATGTCACTTTATGGTGCCATGTGCCATGCTTGTTGCACTTGTTGTGTCAATACTAGGACAGTCATTGCTGACTATGGATGATACTGGAGTAGCCGTCCAATGATACCACCCTATACGTGATCAATTGGAGACAGATCTGGTGATCTTGCAGGTCATGGTAATTTGTCAACACTTTGTAGTTGTACTAGTTAGCAGAAGCTACGCTGTTTCATTGCATTATATCTTGATTTAATTACTGCGGCAGAGTGTAAGTGAAGATAGAAACAATCTTTTTGCTCTATTCATCAAACACTTGACAAAAAATGTTATTAACATTTTATTTCCTGCTAAAAACACTTAAAATTAAATCGTTTTTTTTTTCTACGCACTTGGATGTGCTCTTTTTACGAGGACTGTAAAAGTTACTTCGATTCATTAGTTTCAGAAATCTCTGTCTTACATATTCAATGTACACCACGCATGTGACATAAAACAACAACAAAAGCAGTGCTGAAACAAAAGACGCATGTTAGAGAAGACTCAAGATGCTAAGTGAAAAGTACCGACAAGAAAAAGCCTATATCACCCAAAAAGTTCAAGAGCTCTTTTTCTCAACGAGTCAGGTAATTGACAGGTTTCCCCGGGGCCAGAACGTTATTATTAAACCTTCTTACTTATTGCAAATGATAGCCTATCGCGAGTTACACGTTGTACATGATAACATCTCGACAATTATAGGTTGTGGAAAAACAGCTTATTATGGGAGAAATTTTGCAATCAGTATGTCATATTTAGCCCAAAGAAAAGTACCTTCAATGATATCTACACTGGCGGAAAAAAAATCCCAACACCAAGAAAAAAAATACTGTAGAGTAATGAAATTTGGGTAATGCAAATGTCTAGTTGACATGTTTAATTGATTAAATGTTCAAGATCCCTGGCGAAATTTAAGCTCAAGAAAATGGTGTGCAAATGTGAAATTATGTTACTTAAATAGCCGGTGTAACCTTCAGAATTTTGAAGGCAAGCCTGCAAGCGTGCATGCATTGTGTCATACAAGTGCCGATTGTCACTTTGTGGTATGGAGTGACATGTTTGTTGCACTGTTGTGTCAATACTAGGACAGGCATTGCTGACTGTGGATGTTGCTGGAGTTGCCGTCCAATGATATCCTATACGTGATCAATTGGAGGCAGATCTGGTGATCTTGCTGGTCATAGTAACATGTCAACACTTTGTAGAGCACATTACGTTACAGCAGCGGTGTGAGGGCGAGCGTTATCCTGTCGGAAAACTCCCCTTTGAATGCTACTCATAAAGGGCTGTACTATTAGTTGAATTACCAGACTGACGACAAATTTGCAGTCAGTGTGTTTGGGATAACTGCAAGAGTGCTCCTGTTGTCATAGGAAATTGCTCCCGATATCATGACTCCAGGTGTAGGTCCCATGTGTCTAGGCCGCAGACAGATTGGATACAGGCGGTCCACTGGCCTCCTTCTGATCAACATACAGACATCACTGGCACCAAGGCAGAATCTGTTTTCATCAGAAATTACAACAGATCCTCACTCCGACCACCAGTGAGCTCTGTCTTGACACCACTGCCGTCGCAAACGGCAATGATTTGCAGTCAATGGAATACCGGTTACAGGCTACATGGCTCGGAGCTGTCCTTGATGTAAACAATTTCTTATCGTTCTTTGGGTCACGACGGTACCAACTGCAGCTTAAATGTCAGCCGCAGATGCAGTACGATGCGCCACAGCCGTACGCAGGATTTGGTGATCTTCCTTCTCAGTCATGCCACGTGGCAGCTCGGAACTGGATCTTTTTGAGGTAGTACCATCCCTTGACCATAGCTTCCAATAATCATGAACGGTGGAAACATTCCCACCAAGTCTTTTCGCAATATAGCGAAAAGAATCCACCTTCTCATAGCCAAATTGTATGACCTTGTTCAAACTCGGTGAGATGTTGATAATGACTTCTTCGTCTTCTTAAAGGCATTTCTGGCCAACATGAACGCAATGCGTCAAATTTCACAGAAAAATAACACTAACGAGCTTTGCAATACGCTTTTAAAACAAGCCTTATTTGCATGTCCTGAGTGACGCCAGCTGCGCCACACTAATGCGCGGAGCGCGAAATTTCAATCGATGTCATCTTTCAGTTGTATAAACACGCCTACCGAATTTCGTTTATCTAGCGCAAGTATTTCTTGGTGTTGGGATTTTTTTTCCGCCAGTGTATATCAACTTCATCAACTTAACAAAACGTAAGTTAAGTTGGTGCATAAATGAATTAACTGTTATGCTTGCAACAAAATTAGGATACTAACATAACAGTTAATTTATGCCCTTTTATGGGTTGAAGTCAAACTGTACAGGCAGTAATCAAACTGAAGGAAACGCGCTTAGTTAAGACGTTGAATATATACCTTCCAACTGGAAGCCAAAAATATTTGTTATACTAGTGAGAAGTCCGCATTCATGCAACTGGCAGCAGTTAAGAAAACTTTTTTGCAAAGAAACTTGATCTTCACGGGAAATAAATGAACACTCACAAAAACCCGGAACGCTAACAAAGAATAATTAGTAACGTTTCAGAATTGTACAATGTAGTGAAAATCAAAGCTGATTTCTCGTAATATTATTTTAGGTATTCAGAATACCCTAATTCGTGGAATCCCTATCTTTTCCACCATACGTACACCTTTTTGTGCATCATTAACAATGCACTCATCCAACAAAAACACTTGAGTTTATCATAATGTTTTACATTAGTAATCTATTAAAATTTAACTATTTAGCCGTTAAAATTTTATCAAATGTAGATAATATCAAAAACATGGCTTCATTTGAATAGTTTTTGCTTATTTCTTTCTTTTAAAGTTTTGATTTAATTAAGAAAAGTACAACAATAGATTGCATTTATTTTATAAAAATATTCAAATCGATTTTAAATAATAATGACAAAACAGAGCCTGCATAATAACGAAATTTTTCTGGATTAATAATAACTTGTTACTCGAAACTTATTTTATTACTTGATAGATAGAACATTTTCGACACAAATTTCTTGAAAATCTATTTCCAGTTGGTAATTAATAAATGAAAGATCGAAATTCCATGAATATTGAAATTAAATGTAAACATTGGCCCTGTTTTCTAAGAATTCTATTTATACATGCATTATTCGGCTAGAGGTCGGCGCAACAATGTATTCAATTCGTGATTTATTCAAACTGCCGCATTTTGCTTGACATTTTCAAAGCTATTATCACTGCAGGATTTTGATTTTAATCTGGGATAGCAATTAAAATTGTGTATTGTTGAAAGTGATAGCTGTATTTTTTCTACTTGATTTTCGTAGTTTCTTCGGATATAGCATTAAACATCAAAATAAATGCATAAATTATAAATGCTTCATCTGAAGAATTCAATATTAAACTATTTGTATTTTTTAAGTTTAGTTCGTATTTTAAAGTTAATGTTTAATTTATTTTTAAAACCTCATAAGGATTGCAATTGATGGAGCTAAACTGTAAGAAATGAATATTGTTTTTTTACTACAATTAAATTGCAAAAGTCAAGACAAAAAATTTTTCTGAGAATCAGCTTTTTGTAAAGAAATTGCGAATTTTTGACATAATTGAAAAAAGAAAAAGAAAAAATTTTTTTTGTGTGTGTGTGTGTTCGAATTTGTGCGATTTAAAACCATAAAAACCCTCGAAAACATTTAGTTTGAAAATCAGCTTAATAAATTTCTCAGTATACCATTTTTGCAAGCAAAACTTATGTCTTTCCCAGAATTCGTGTTTGTGTTAAGCAAAATTGTATTTTATACTTAGCTTTAATTATGGAGATGAGGAAAACTGAACTCGGGTTACGCAAAAACATTTTTTTGTTTCCAGTTAGTTTCTAATAAAAATTCCGGAAATTTATTCTCGCGTGAAACGAGATGTGGTTAAAGTTTTCCTACTTTCAAGTATTAAAATTGGTTTTATTTTAGTTTATTTTGCTTAATGGGAGTAAAATTGAACGGAATGCAAACGGAAATGATGTCCTAAATCAGCGCCAGTTTGGCAGCAACTTGGTAACAGCGTAACAAATTTAGATCGAAAAATTGAGCTACCGCCGAATTTACTTATAACAAGCGAAGAGATAACATGATGTTTGCTCGTTTTACCAAATCATAGTAAAAAACGGTTTTTTTTCTTTTTTCTTTTTTTTTTATTATAACAATTTTTCCACATTTGATTCGTTAGTTTTTCAACTCTGCACAGTACCAAGGAAGTTAGTTGGATTTCTCTAAACTGTCTTAACTTTCGTGTCTAATTATTTTTCGAGATATACTCATGGCCAGAAATACATCGCGCGTCAATTTTGCACCCCATTCTTCGAAAAATTTGCTGTTTTTTTTCCCCCATTCACAATGTTGGTGGTAGCTGAGCTTGAAATTCATAACATTTTTCATTATCCTCGTCGCTTTCATTCTTGTTTTCATTTGCTTTAGCCTGAATTTAAGCTGCATTACTCTTGGAAGCAAATTTAAAAACTTATGAGGTCCGTCATCACTTGTTCTGTGGTTTAATGACTGATTACTAACTTTCCGTTGACTTCAAACGATTATAGAAATTCCCCCCTCCCCTTCCAGCAAAAAAAAAAAAAAAAAAGATAAGCTAAACTGAACTCACTGGAAATTGTGTGAATCGCACAATATTGTTCGCCTCAAGCGGGGTTTGCTCGTTAAAAGCGAGTTATGCTCCCTGGACTTAGCATTGTGTTAACAAAGTATTTCTGATTGATGAGAATATAGGGAGAAAAATTATCACTATCCACCTACAGTAGTTCCGGAAAAGGACGAGAAATCGATACACAGCCCCATTTCAAACGATATAATAACTAAATGAATAAATAAAAATAAGAGATGGAAAATAAGCTTATGAAGAAGTTTCACACTTGTAAGTATTTGTTTACTTTATAGTGCATAATGGATTGAAAAGAATATTTAAATTATTAGTTCAGATTCTGATTGATATTTTTTCAACTTTTTCAAAAAATACCAAACTTTTTGACGAAAAGCTTACCAAATTTAATTTTCAAATCATACTGATTGCTAGACTTTAAAACATTTATCCTGTAGCTTCTGGTTCATGAAAACGTATTTACAAATTTTTTACTCACAAGCAGGCCCGTCATTTAGGGGGGTCAGGGAGGGCTCAATTGCCCCCCCCCCTGACTTTGAGAAATCAATGTATTTACATATAAGTGGGCGTGGTTTTTGATGTTTTCCGATGAAACTACATTGTGTTTGGGCCCTTTGCCCCTCACCCCCTGGAAAAATTTGAAATGACGGCCCTGCCACAAGCTAAGAACTGAAATATTTTATTGTAGGCTATAAATGCAATGTGATGAGCATAAATATAGACTTCATGCAGTGTGAAAATGATAGTTTTTTACGGGAGTAAGCGCATTCAGAATCTTTTGTCCTCAAATTATTTTATCGATTTTAACTTATCTTTTAAAAATCCATTAACTGTAGACTGTAATTCATGTCGTAATTCATGACATCATTTTTTTTTTTTTTTTTTTACTTTGTAATACAAATAAAATTAGCGCAAGACACATGAGACGACATTAATTAATATCATTTGCATTTTCTGCGTAGGTTATTAAATTTTCTTAACTTTTACTTTCCTTTCTTCACGCATTAGTTAAATTTTCAATAAGGTGTCCATAAAATTATATTGAAAGCCATCAAATTTTAATTCCGTATTCCAGTGAGATTTTTGATTCAAGTGTTTCTTCGCAAAAAATAAATAAGGAGATAATTCATGAGAAATGAATTTTTCAAGGAGTTAGATGCCTTTTCAGAATTAATGCGTTTACTACTTATTCACTCTGTGTGTATATTCTCTCCCTAGAGTCATATCCTTTCCCTAAAGTATGCCTTCGTTGAAGATATTATTAAACCTTGCAATTCCGTTTTTAGCCTACTTTCCCGTTAAAAATAAAAGAAAGACGAAAAAAGTATTAAAATTGGCTTAATGCATCTAAAAAATATCGCCAAGTCCAAAAAATATCGCCAAGTTAAAAAAAATATCGCCAAGTCCAAAAAATATCGCCAAGTTAAAAAAATAAAAAGGTAAAATGAATATCGAAAAATTAAAAATTTGAAAGTAGGGTATTGAGATGGGGAATTTGTGTGTCGGTCGGTCTGTCGGTCGGTCTGTCTGTCTGTCCCCCCCTAATAACTTTTGAATGAATATTCCGATTTGGACAAACTTTTTTTGTTGGAAAGATCTCGGCGAGTACAGCTCATTCCCATATTTGATTTTTAGATTTGAACAATTTTTGGTTCAACTTTGAGCCGTTCAAACAACCTGTCCCGCGATGCTAACTTTTTAGTTAACAGTCCGATTTGAACAAACTTTTTTTTGTTCGAAAGAACTTTTCAAGGATACTTCATTCCTGTATCTACATTTTCGATTTGAACAATTTTTCGTTCAACATTGAACCGTTCAAGCAACCTTTCCCCCCTAATAACTTTTGAATGAACATTCCGATTTGAACAAACTTTTTTTTGTTGGATAGATCTCGGCGATTACAACTCATTTCCACATTTGATTTTTCGATTTGAACAATTTTGGTTCAACATTGAACCGTTCAAGCAACCTTTCCCCCCTAATAACTTTTGAATGAACATTCCGATTTGAACAAACTTTTTTTTGTTGGAAAGATTTCGGCGAGTACAACTCATTCCCATATTTGATTTTTCGATTTGAACAATTTTTGGTTCAACTTTGAACCGTTCAAACAACCTGTCCCGCGATGCTAACTTTTGAGTGAACAGTCAGATTTCAACAAACTTTTTTTTGTTCGAAAGATCTTATCAAGGATACTTCATTCCCGTATTTACATTTCCGATTTGAACATTTTTTCGTTCAACATTGAACCGTTCAAGCAACCTTTCCCCACCTAATAACTTCTGAGTGAACCATCCGAATGGAATAAACTTTTTTTTGTCTGAAAGATCTCGGAGAGGTTCATTCCCTTATTTCGCTTTTTGGTTTGAACCATTTTTCGTTCAATATTGAACCGTTCAGAAAAAAATTTAACATTAGCGCCTACGGGGAATTTAAGTTGAATGTTGATCCTGGAACTTAAAGTCGGATTTCCTTCAAACTAACTTCGTAAAAAAATGGTTTTGATAAATAATGTTTGTAAAGTACTTTTCTGAATAATCTTCTGTGAGGACTCTGATTCCGACTCCGACTCCACAAACATGGCGGAAATGCAGGCTCAGAAAAAAATGACTGACTGTGCAGACGATTTTCTGTATATTTATTCATTTGTGTTATTTTATTTATTACTATTATTTTTTTTGGCAGACGATTTTTTTTTGTAACAAAAGTGTTTCATTCACGAGGGCATTTTATTCTTTATTTATATTTAACAACTGGCAACGGTTTAAAAGTGAAAATCGAGACATTTTATCGACGGACGAGTTTTTTTTCCTTTCTTTGATAAAATGTGTTTTGATGTACTTTGTACTTTTAATTTTTTTTTTTTTTTTTTTTTTTGAAAACGATTGAGGAATTTTTCTACGGAAGAACTGTAACAGTTACATTCTTTAAAAGGTGCGACAAAACTTCATTTATTTATTTATTTACTTTTTATGTCTCTATTTCATCTGATGAGAGGGGGTATATTTTGCTTTTAAATCAGCTTTTTGTGCTAAAAAGGTATGTTTGACATAATGTTTAGTCTCAGATGATCAAGAGAATAATGATCAGATGCTAGAATGCCGATGTCGATGTACGGGAAAGTAGGCTCGTTTAGTTCTTGACAGAACTTCTTGTTTAAAAGTTAAGAAGAAAAGATAAAATTTGTTTGTAGACTAAATTTACAAGCTAATGTTTAAAATTTAAGCTATCACTGCATGCTGCACTGAAAAAAATGAACTGTTGTTTTTACAGTATAATACTGGTAGCCGAGGTTCCAATTTAAGACTTTAAAATGCACAGTAATAAACTGTCAAAGTAGCAATTTTACAGTTTCTTGCGGAAAGTTAGAAATTTTACAGTTTATCGCCGTAAAATTTAGCTGCATTATACTGTATAGACATCAATATAATACTGGCAGCAGAGGTTCCAGTTTAAAATTGTAAAATGCACGGTAATAATCTGTTAAATTTGCAATTTTACAGTTTATTACTGTAAAAGTAGCAATTTGACAGTTTATCACTATAAAATTAGCAATTTTTACAATTTATTACTCTAAAATTAGCTGTGTTATACTGTAAAAACAACATTGATTTTTTTCAGTTTGATGTTTTGAAATTACAGTGAAACCTGTCTAAGTTGCCCCAGCGTAGCACAACTTTTTTGTTGTCACATGAATAATCAATTGATAGACTACCGATATAATAGGGACTACTGATTCCCCACTGCCACATACAATATAGCCCTTACATAAGCGATATACGTTAGATCAAATAATTCATTTGATAGTTATAGAGGAAAGTTTCATTATGGTCACAACATGCTAGTTTTATTTTATGAGGGCAAGCATATAAGACTGAGAAATGACCCCTATGTACCACTCTTTAAGAAAGTTTCAAAAAATTACACCCCTGAAATGCGCTAGGCCACCAGCCTCAAGTTCATTTTCCTTTGGTAAAGTGTTAATCCAATTTCGTGCACTTCAGAAAAAAAAATCTTCAGACTTTGCGGTGGAATTGAATTCTTTACAACTTTTCTTCCAATAGGCGAATTCGCTTACTGAAAACTTGATTAAAATAAAGTTTAACAAGCAAGAATTGCGTATAAATTGCATTTTTTCTCAAAGTTCAGTCTATTTAAAGAGTTTATTTTGCAACAGCGTCTACAGGCAAAATTCATATCTTTCTATCATAAATAGGAAGAGCGAAGGAAATGAAATTTAAAAAGAAAAAGGAGTTTGAACTGATGCTTTATTTTAAGTATATTTTTCTTACTGCTTTTTTTATGCTCAACAAAATATACAAAAGTTTTAAAATGAAAATAATAATAATAATAATATTCTTTCGTACACTTAACAGTTAAAATTGAAAATTGATATTGATCCATCCATTTGTTCTCACTGAGATTATTGCTAATGCTCATTTAAAAAAAAAATCACTCGCCAAACACCTTCTGAAAATGCAATTGCATTTTTTTCTAAATTTCCAACTAAATTGCATTTAAATGTTTTTATTTAACTATCATTTCGCTCAATTTTCAAACCTTTCCTCTGCTTCATTCTAAGTTATATTTACTCAATTTAATTGGATTGCTAGTCATATTTAAAAAATATATTTTTTGAATAATGAACAAGAGACAGCAATTTATTGAGTTTGCTTTTCTTCTTTTTCGTCATTTTTTTAAATGTGTACCTCTTTATGCAAATATCCCAACTGTTTGATCGAACTATTCATTAGAAAGGGGGGGGGGGGGAAATCTGCACTTTTCAAAATATGTTTTCATTTAATTAATATATTAATATTTCGCAATTATTTGAAATCGACTCAATGGCAGCAACACGTAGCTCAGTTATTCGATTGTAATAGCAGTTGTATTTCATGATAATTGTGATAGTTACTCATCGTAAGAGACGTTGCTTTTTCGTAAAACATTCTTGTCACATGATTTGAGAAAATCAGTGCAAAATAACTTTAATGAAACATAGTTAACGACAATAACAATAGATTAATTTTAACAGATAGTTGCAAAAGTTTTGTACCAGAAAAAAATCTTGAAAACTCGTAGAGACCCAGTGTACAACTTTACATCTCTCCGTGATCCTCCCCCCTCCCCCCTCCGGACTACTCGACTGAAATACGCAATATGAGCTTATGATTTTTTTTTCAACAGTTCTTTCGGAAAACAACTTTTTTTTCTATTTCAAGAAAAGCTGCGATTGATAATTTTTTTCTAACATGATTAGAACTTCCAAGTGTTTTAGCTAAAACTAAAAAAAAAAAAGTTGCTTCCATCCTCTTTTGCTAAACTATTCTACGATAATAATTTAATCATCTAGATGAGTGGTGCCCAACCTGCGACCCACGAGCCACATCCAGCCTGTGAAGCTGATTTGTGCGACCCGTTGTTTCGTTTAATGTTACTAATCGAAAAACACTGTTAACGCTAATGGTGCAAATTTGGAGCCAAATATTCAAAAATTGATTTCTGAAAAACAGCTGCATTTTTGCAATACACCACCAGCTCGTTTATTCCGTCCATGGACTGCAGTTTCGTGCTTATTATGCACTCATCAGCATGGAATAGGAATTAAACGAGCTGGAAGCAAAAATCCTCTTAATAGAGCAAAGAGAGCCAACAAAAACGGTAGCCAATGTGAATTAGCACACCAACGAGCGACCGCACATGGTACGGTACAACTCGAAAATTTTTAAAATAAAGTATCAAGTAATGATTACAACAATTGTTGGTTCTCAATTTTCTTTCTTTTCCATATTTTTTCGTGTTGTTTATAACATTTTTAAATATTTTGAAATTTTATTTGTGATCTGACCCGCAATCATTATTTCAATATGAGGTGTGACTCTCGAGTAGAAAAAGGTTGGACACACCACTGATCTAGATCGTCGTTTTTTGTGCCAGTTTTAGTACGATTAGTTTACGGATTCATTTGGTTTGTTCTTTTTTGGCTCGTTTACAGAGGAAATGCAATAAAACCGAATTTCTTTCCGTTATGCGGATGTCCACGAGTGATATCACACTTCTTGGGGGAAGAGGGTTCACGAAAATGTCAGTTTGTGACAAGGAAGAGGGAGGGAGTAACAAGAAGTGTGACAGCACACTTTTTTATAACAAGATGCGTATAAAAACAGCGTGACAAGGTAGGAGGAGGAGAGGAAGAAGTGATGATACTTTGTGACAAAAGGATGAGAAGGCTCAAATTTGTTGAAGAAAAGCGCTATCATTGACAGCCGCTAACACTTATTTGAATTATAACCTGCAGTTCACCAATATCACCTTTGAACTTGTCCACTTTGCACCTGCCAAGGAATAGCTCGAAATTCTACATGCAATACACCGCCAGCTCGACTATGTCATCCAGGGTCTGCTGTTTCATCCTCTTTTGGACTCATTAGTCTGACTTAGACAGTCACCAAGCTGAAGACAGAAATCCTGTTATAGAAGTTAAAGCGCCAAACTAGCTGGTAGTTAATTTAAAATTAGCACACCAGCAAGAGATTGCTGTAATGTTACGGTTAAATTCGTAAATTGAAAGCAAAGCCCCGGTATTAAACAATAAGATATTCTCCGTAAGATCGGTTAAGGCAAAACTACATGCTTTAAGCAGCCAGTTCGGTTATGTCATACAGAGACTTCAGTTTCGTCCTCTTCGGGACTCATTAGTAAGACTAAGGCATGGAATGACTATTTTTCCCCCTTGGTATATGGAATTCTCGGTTTGAAACCTCCGTCAACGAGGCGGATTTTTGGACAGTATAAATCGACTCTCTATCTACTAAGTTTTACTGTTCGTTCCTTTTTCCAAATAAAACACCAGAATGTCCTTTAAGGCTAGCTGTTTAAATGTTTAGTTAATTTTCACAGTATATTGTTTGATGAGTTCATTAATCTTCGACATATTTTAGCCAGCTTAACTTCCCTAAATCCTTTGGAGCTGGGAAGCAATATCTTGCTAATTGGGAGATTTTCACCTCCTTAACCAAGCAACACATTCAAATTGGCTCCTGCAATGAAAGTGAAATTCGTCTGCATAATTGGGCTCCTAGTTATGGAATTCGGAGGAGATCGGTATTTTTCGGATATTCTCGGAACACTTGAATAATGATCCGGCGCGCTCCGTCTGATTACCGAGCAGTGTGTAATGTATGTAAATTGTGATCGATTATTATTAGAGAAATAATATTCCTCCCATGATCATATTGCAAATGAAGCTTAGATATTGCATAATTTAGTATAACTGGTTAAGAAATCTTAAGATTGGGTAAGAACTTTTTAATCCTGGACTTTTACAGGCTAAAAATAATTGAAGTAACGAAACTATCCTGAACTAAAATGATTAATGGATGTTTTTGGACGATAAATGAGAATAGTACTCTCATTTTTATGCTCCAAAATTTTGCCCTGATTATAAAGATTATTAAAAGAATGTTTCTTTTTTCTCTCTCATTTTTGAGCAAATGTTCCTCTTAAACAGAGAGCACTAATAATTTCTAATTAAAATTCTAAAACACTCCCTGAAATTAAAATGTTTGTCATTTATCATTAATTGTTAGCAATAAATATAAGAACACTATCATCTAATTTCGCTCTTCTGAGGAAAAAAATTGCCTAAAACTTCTGGCTTCATTTTTCCTCATTAAAAGTTTTTTTCTGTTACAAGCAAAGTTTTTCGTGTCCTTTCTTTAAGCTCTTAGTTGACATTTAATCTTATTTAAATGAAGAAAAGCAACGTATTTTGTGCTGCATAATGGGTAAATTTGATTTCAAAATTAAAATTATGATACAAATAATAAATTTAAAAACTCCATGAAGAATTCTACTGAATGACAAATTAGCAATAACACTTGTTAAATTATAGTAAAAATATACAAATCAAACACGAAATATATTTGTCGGATATCACATTGCTTCAAAGTTAAATGAATAAAGTAATTAATAAAGAGCAAAGTTGAAGCAAAAATCTCTTTTTCTAAGTAGTTAAAGCTTGTTTAATGAAACATTCCTAAATATAACAAAGGAAATTTATAGCTAAAGCATCATTTCTGTTATATGTATCTTCAGTTTTTTTTCCTGCATAAATTTACCTTGAGAACTTAACGTGCTCACAAATTACGAGAAAAAGGTAGGTACAAATAATGGTGCAACCAGTATTTTCTGTCCTATTCAGAGCATTCCTTATTGACAAGTCAGAATTATTTATGTTCTCAAATTTCAAAGGCTCTTATGCTTTTACACCCCCCTCCGCCATCCAATTGGAGTCAAGATATACTATAGAAACCATGAAAAAAAAAGATTGAGTGTGACGTGGGAAAAATGCAAACGCGCCTTTACACGAAAAAGCCACCAGTTTGTAACAAGCAAAATTACGTTTGTAGTTTCTTAAGCAAAATTTTTTTTGTTATTTACACCTTTAAAATATTATTTTTAATGAAATGTAAGAGCTTTTACGAACTGAAAAATGTGTCCGTTTTCCGTGGAATACACATATACATACACTCATATACATACTTATTTAACATGCATTATTATCTACCATCTATCGTGACAAAGCTCATATTAAAGTGCTAAATTAGAAAGTTACATGAAATACTGTAAAAATTGTTTTAAGATAATAAACGCTTTTTTTACAAATACTTATTAATTTCTTTTTGTAAGAGAATCGTTTAATATTATTAATTTTTCAAAACAGTTTCTTTAGTAGACCTGCGGAAGTCCCAGAAAGGATCTTATTGGTATGCTAATGTTTTATTAAATGAACTAAGTCCCGGCGGGACATAAGTAATTTAAATCCGGGCTGCGGAGTCAAAGTCGTGGAGTCGGAGTCCGGAGTCGAAGACTTCAGGGTTTGAGAATGTGGAGCCGGTGACTCATTTTCGCTCAGAGTTCGCAACTTTGCTATGGTGGTTTAGTGAGAGTCGGAGTCGGGCCGAGTTTGGGACAAAAAAATCTGAGTCGAATAAATTAAAATTCGGGGTGACTGAGTCACACATTTTTCATCATAGCTGTCAACTCTGCCTGGGCTGTTAAATAAATGTCAGAATCGCGAATGCTCTAAAGTTCTATTAATAGGAATCGGTCTTTTTTTTGCAGTTGGCAACTCTGCGAGGGCTGTGGAGTAAGAGGCGGAGTAGTTTTCTAGGAGTCGAACAGATCTTGGAGTAAGTGAGTCGGATTCTAATGCTTCAAAATTCTAGGAGTCAGAGTCGGACGTTTTCTCTTAGATTTCTCAACTCTGCCAGGGTTCTAGGTTCTAAGAGATGAAGTCAGGCCTCTCCCTTTAGAGTTGGCAACTCTGCCAGGGCCCCGGAGTAAGATTCGTAGTTGTGAAGTTGAAGTGTGACAGTTTTTGAGTAAAGGAGTCGGAGTCGAAAGCTTTAAAATTCTAGGAGTCTGAGTTGGACAGTTTCGATGAGAGTTAGCTAGTCTTCTTGGGCTGTTGAGTAAATATTGGAGTCAAATGCTAAAAAGTTCTAGGAATTGGTCATTTTCCTTTAGAGTTGGCAACTCTACCAAGACTGTGAAGTAAAATGCGGAGCTGTGGAGTCGGAGTGTGGCAGTTTTTGGAGTAAAGAAGTCAAATGCTCTGGAATTCCAAGAGTCAGAGTTAGAGCCGGTTATGTTCTCTCCGTTTCCGAAGCCCTGCTTTAAATCCACTCCTCCTTAACACAAGTTCTAATCATAACGATTCGATGAAACACGATTTCTGAGGATCACCCCGCATAAATTCATCGCATTCAAACAAGCATTCCAATCTGCTTCGCCACTATCCCACGACCGCAGCATTTGACCAAACTCCAGGCCGTTATCAAAACAAGAGAAATGCCGCATATGTTGGTGGCGCGTCAAACTGTTAATCCAAACACCCACTTCCTATGATTAGTTTCTAGAGGCACCACCTGAATTCTCACATTTGACATAGTAACACAGTTGACATAGAGCTCCGACTTGTTATGATAATCGATTTTCCGGAACATTGTAATTGATTTTACTATCGTTATGTATGTCCATTGGCGTTGCTTTGCATTGCAGTCCGGTGCAAATGCTGCACTAGCTTATGAATATAATGGATGGTATGGAGGAAGTATGTATTTCGGTTTAAAGAGCAGTAATACATAAAACTCTCTTGTAAAGTTATTATCTATTGGTATCGCAACTCTTGATCTGCACCAGTTTCAAAGACAAAAGTAAGACATAAACCTCTCGTAGCTATAGGGTACAGGAGGGCCGTTGAATATTATTTATATTTATAATTAACTTAAGGGGCAGTCCATAAATGATGTCACACTATTTTTCAAACTTTTTGATCTCACCCCCCCCCCCCTATCACAATGTGTCACACTTTAACTTCATCCCTCCAATCATGTGTCTTGATATTTTTCTTGATAAATTCTTTTTCTAAATAAACTGCCTGCATAGCATCTCACTTCTTATAATCCCCAACCTTCCTCATCACTTGTGGACAGCCCGTAACCAGATTTTAGATTTAAAAAAATACCTAAACTACCCAGAGTACTTACTATAATATCTATAATTAATTTTCACTTGTAAAAACCATGTACTGTTCTTTTTTCCATAAAAAATACTTAAAAACAGTTCTAAGTGGTGGTCGAAAGAAAATAGTCCGGTCATATGAAACAAGTTGTTTAAATCATTGAAAAAGGTCGAGCGTTCAATTTTTTTTTATTGTTTTCGAGCTTTTGGTTCTTTCTTTTGCCCCTTTCTTCTAGTGAATCCTTTCTCCTAACTGACTCTTTTTTAACTATAGAGTGTGGGGGGGGGGGGGAGAAGAAGATCCAGCTCTTTAACCCCTAATTTGTATACTTCTGCTTTTTGGTTAAGTAGTGGTGTATGGCTAAGACAAATTGTTGACTTAGATGCATCAGGTATAGCCATATGAGGACTTTTAAAACAGCAGGGCTACGTCAAAGACTGGATTATCTAGTATTCCTTAATGCCCGACACGCCATCTGGGAAAATGAATCTTCAAAACAATGACAAAACATTATCAGCTGAAAAAAGATCCACATTATAACAAAATACAATTCCTTTTGTGCATATTATGATTATTATGTTTAAAACATAAGAAAAAACCAGTAGACTAAAATGTTTGAAAATCTTTTTGAAGCTTTTGAAAGTCACAAAACACATTTTTCCATCTAGCGAGAGGTACTACAAAATCTAGCATGCACTGTACTGTATCTGACATTTGAAACCCTGAAGTCCCCCGAACCTACCGTTTACACGGTCTATCGGTTTTAGATGCTTCTGCGAGCCCAAGCAGCTGGGACCCAAGGGACATTTTATTTAAAAAAAGCAAATCATCAGTACATAAAATACATGAACTTAACTCCTGTACAAACATTTTTTGATATACCTCCTATAGGTAAAATACAGTGATATGAGTACAAATATTAAAGAAATGTTGCAGCATTTTGAGCAGAACTTTTATTGTATTGTATTCATGTAACTTGTATATTATTATTTTATTTTTAGTCAGTTTATAAGTACTTCATTTGTATAATTTAAAAAAAAAACTCAATTTTTTGTGCTTTATTTCAAGCGTCAGAAAATGTTTTTGAGGGATGCATTAGAACGTTAAATCTTTCCATTATGTAAAATGACTTTTTATGTTTATGAAAAGTGAAAAATATTTTAAAAGTACGACATGAAACATAACTCCAAAACATTCAAACTTATATACTTCAAAAATTCCTACTAAATACTCTGACGAAAATCATTAGGTGATTATAAATGAGCTATAGTTCTGTCAATAATTTTCCCCTTTTTAAGCAAACACAAATTTAGCTTAAAAATGTATAACACGATCAAAGAAAGATGTAAACCAGTTCGTTTATACTTTTTATAATGTATATTTTCTTCAAGCAAACTTTTTTTTTTTCTTTTGCTTAAAATAAATAACTCTTTTAATTAAAAAATAAAGAAAAATAAAACAGAGCAATTTTTCTTCGCAGACGATAAATTCTTTCTACAGTGTTATAATTGCCTCGGTTAGTGCGAAATTTCATCGCCAGATCCTCCGATTTACATAAGAATAAAAAATCTTAAAAACGTTTTCGCTTATTGGTCATTGTGGCTGAAAGCAGTGCAAATTTCATCAGTTTAGAAAGATAAATTATTCTTATTTTTATGATTTTTATGATACTCTTTTTGCTAAAAATATACTTAAGTGGATCATAAAAACAATAAACTGCTATAACGAGAAAATTTTCTCATATTTGTGATAGAATAAGATGCTTATTGACCAGGTAGTTAATACCCCAGTTTTCATCTTTAATAAACTAGAATCACTTCAGAATATGTAATGAGAAGCTATTAATGTTCATTAATTTTTCGACGGAAGGCACAATTACAAGTCATTATTTTTAAAGCAGTATGCAGTTTTTATACTTTAAAGGTATTCTTTTGAAATTTTCTATCTATAGAAAATGATATTTTAGATCATTAACTCATCAGGCAGTTTTTACAGCTTCAAATCTTTTTTACGTTTTAACTAAAAATTAACATAATTGCGTTGTATCAATAAGGTAGTAAAAATAATTGAAATCGTTAAAAATGCAGTTTTAGATGTAAAAACGCACTAAGACTATTTAGAGTTTAAAAAAAGCATTTTTTATGATTGAAAAAAATAAGGAAAAATTTTTACATTTGCAACGGTAAATTGGATTATTTAGACAACGAGCAAAGCCCTGCTTTTCAATTAATCTGATTAGATTCGGATGCATTATTAAATATGATTAAGGCAGTAAAAAGTGTTTTATTGTAGCAAGATTCCTGAATGTGGCTTAGCACTAATGTCATCATTGAATTTAATTACTTATGATCTTAAACAATAAAGAAAAATAAAAATATTGTAATGAATTCGATTGCTTTTCAGGCATCGTTATTTTTCACGTTTTTTCAACATCATCCATGTTTTTTTTTCCCCTTGAATCAAAACAATAATTTTACGTTCTGTCACATCGAATAAATATTTTGAGCCACGATTTTATTTTTTTCTAATTTATGCTTTTTTTTCTTTTTTTATTATCCTATTTATTTTATTTATTTTTTTTTAACATTTATTATTAACCAATTTTTTTTTCTGTTTATATCAAAAGTGAATCTTTACCCATGTGGGTTATTTTGTAAATTTTCACATACGTCATCCCGTAATTCGTTAAATTTAACTTTCTTGAATTGTACAAAGGGATGGCGTATTTAGAAGAAAAAAAAATAACAAAGCATGGCAAAACCTTGAAAAATGTCCTTTGAATGCCAACTTACTCCCAATCTTTTCCTTCCCTTTTTCCTATTTCAATTGGGACAACGTCCAGATGACTCGAATCATCGTCATCTTTTGTACGTGATTCATCGGCCGATACACCGGATGACCATTTCTCCATCCTTGCGCATTTTCGTCCGGTCCGGCACGTCCGGCATCTCTTTCTTCCGGTTTATCTTTCGGCTCCATATATTTCTAGGGCTGCTTTAATCCTTAGTCGCGCGCTTGGTAAAATAAATACTTTTCAGGGACATCACACACAGACTCTTACGTGACTTGATTTTTGATATTCCAGACTAGGACAGTTCCTCCTTTTTTTGGTTAGTTTCGTGTCTTATCTTGTTTTAGTAAACCCGAGCTTTATCACGCCAGGGACAAGATTTCTTTTTATTAAATAGTTTTATATCTTTTTTTTTATCCATACGTGGCTATAAAACGTAACGAAATGTGTTCAATATGGAAGAAAATTTCTGTATTTTTGCAGTTGATGTCGCAACATTTCTGTCTCGGCAAAATAACAACTTCTTTTCATTATATTTCAATTGTGCCTATATTTTACAAATCTTACTGCCGTTCTATTTAACGTCTTTTATAATATTTATGATAATACTGGTATTTTTCTTGTTGTTCTATTTTTATTCCGCAGCATTTATTGTTTCCTTATTCAACTAGTTTTTACTATTAAATATGATTTTTTTCCTTCAGAAAATATTTCAATGTATTCCGTGAACTTATTATTGTCTAAAAGTTGAACATTAAAACTCAAGTATACATTATTTTTTTTAGGAAGCGAAATACATTGCTACCATGCGGATTGCATAAAGAACCTTTTATGGTGAAATGCTAGAGCACAAGCAGCACCCTCTTAAGAGTGCTATTAGACTTTTAACAGTTTGGATGACCCTTGAAGAGCATCCTGTTCCTTGATTCAGATCAGGAACCGATCAATCCCTCGTCTAGCACCCCGAAGAAGTTTTAATTTGGAATTGGGAACTTCACGAACATATCACTTTGATCACGAACATATTTCACGTGCCTCTGTTACTATTAGTGAACACGGTGGATCTTCGATCCGACAAGAATCGAATCAGAGACGATTACGATCTGTTGTTTGACACTCTGTGGTACCCTTAAATAGTTCAAAGGGGACATAGAGAGCCAAAAGGCAGCAATCTTAAGGATGTGCTGCTTATGCTACAATGTTTCACTCGTAAAGGTGCCATATACAAACTGCAAATTTAACAGTGTATGTAATTTTGTGAGTTTTCTAAGTTGTGGGCAGTCTTGAATAAAGTTCTTCGATACCCTAATAAATGTCCTTCACCGAAATATTTGTGATTGAATTATCTACAAAAATATGTTGTATGCAGTGCTGTAAAAACAAGATGCGAACTAAGAAACTCTATATTATAATCAACAAATTATTTAATCTATGAATCTGCCGGGTTTTGATGTACAACGCAATTTCACACATTTTAACTTCGGCTAAGCAGCACTCGGCTATCGGAGCAGCACTCGGCTAATTTACTTATTTTTTATTCAATTAATCGATTATTTAAGTTATTTTCTTACAATGGCGTTTTTCACTGTTAAAACTTAAAAGTTGCCTTTGTCAACCTGCCAGCAAAATTTAAAATCTTAAGTTAAAAAAAAAACTTTTAAAATAAGTGCTATCAATATTTAGTTAAGTTTAAACAAATACTAGCATACAATTAGTTCAGTAAAAGTATATTTATACATTAAATATTTCGTAGATTTAATATAATATATTTTTTATGGTTTTATAGATTTTGTGATGTTGTTTATATTAAACACAGTGACGAATACCAATTCACGAATGATTATTTTCAATGTATTAATTAACGACTAAATGATCACTCAAAGTTTAAATCTTCCCATGAATAAAAACAAAAACATTGCAGTCGCACAGAAGACAATTGCTTTTTAACAAAAAGTTTACCTGCAAAAAGAATGCAAAAGAATGAATTCATTCCAAACATTATCTAAAAATAAGAAATGATCAAGACTTGCTTGAAGAATGTACCGCAAGTTATTTCTAACTTAATGCATTTTATGCAATGCAAACTGATAGTTTTAAATCCGATAACATTTTCCCAATGATTCAAAGGAATGTGTACTGATAATATGTACGCTTCTAAAAGTTTCACAGTTATACTTTATGTACATATTATAACAAAGGATTATAATAGAAATCTTATATTTCACTGGGTTTTTAGAATTCATTTACGTAGTGTCTTGTTACCGTCTATTAGGTTGTTCGATAAGTTCCCGCGTTTGTTTTTTTTTTTTTTTGAAAAAATGAAAATTTATTTTTTGACAAAAAAGTTACAACAAATTAAGAAATGTTTATTTTATGAAAGAAATGCGAAAGGTCAAATATGCTTCCAATGTCTGTGCCTGCTCGCTATATATCCTTCCCGTGACCCAAATCGCAGTCATGTCCGGCCCATGGATTCATTGCCCAATGGGGCAGATGACCATTTCTTAGTCCGGCGCCTTTTTGACCAGTCCAGCACGTCCGGCCAAGCTGGAATGCTTCTTCTTCCCTCGTTTTATCTTTCGGACCTATATATTTCACCGCCTGCTTTAATCCTGGCCAGTTTTCCTCGTAAAAGTAAATACTTTTCGCGGGCATCAGACATACGACCTACGTGACTCGACAGGAAATGTCCTCTCAGTTTTGGTTTTCCTTTCCATTCATTTGCTTTCTCAGCTGTTTGAAGTGGACAAGACGGGCACGGGCCATAGATTTTGCACCTTTGCGGTGGTAGTAAAATATGTCCCAGGCCGAGGCTAAGCCACAGTACAATACTGTACGGTTAAATGATGGGAACGTCCATAAAAATGAGTACTTTTTCGTGTTTATAAGCAGTGATATAAAATTCATTCATCGGATTTATTCCTGGTAATTACTTTGGACGCTTATAATTTTGTAACTGATGTACACATTGTAAAAAATAGATGTTTTTACGGTATAATACAACTAATTTTATCGTAACAAACTGTAAAAATTGCTAATTTTATAGTAATAAACTGTAAAATTGCTAATTTTGCACTATAACCTGTAAAAATGCTGCTTTACAGTAATAAACTGTAAAATTGTTAATTTTACTGTTTATTACTGTGCATTTTGCAGTTTTAAACTGGAATCTCGGTTGCCAGTATTATACTGTTGTTTTTATAGTATAATACAGGTAATTTTGTGATAATAAACAGTAAAAATTCTGTTTTACAGCTATACGATGTAAAATTGCTAATTTTATAGTTTATTACTGTGCGTTTTATAGTTTTGAATTGGAACCTCTGCTGCCAGTATTATACTGCAAAAAATAACACTTTATTTTTGGCAGAGCAATATTTTAACAAAATACTTTAAATGGAAAAATCCTGCAACATGGTTTTCTGTAATATAATACGAGTCGAGCTGGGATGAGAAAAAGTATTATAATGGGCCGCCGCGTATATGAATCACGTTTGCTCAAAACAGTTTTCACTCAATAAAGCGGCATTAGTCAATAAAGCTAGATTTTGTTCTGTTTTTTGACGATTTGATGTATTAGAGCAGTTAGTCACTGATTCAATCAACAGGCATCCACTGTAGTAGATTATATCTATTTTATTGGAAGTATAATTTTGCTGTAACAGCAAAGAATAAGAAAAATGGCAGATAATGAAAGAATTATAAGCAACAACATATCAAATTTGACACACATGCCCCGTTAATACCAGAAATGTTAACCATCATTTTAAAAGACAGAAGAAATTATATTCTCTTATTTAAATTGCAAATAAAAGGACAGCTTTTGTTGCATTATTGATGTTAAAAAAAATCATGTGTCTTAAAGTTAGGAATTGAATTAATAATTATTAGCACCCGTTTTAAATTCAAATTATATGCAGGAAATATGTTCGTGCAAAAGTACCTGTTATATTCTAGATCTAGAAGTTGATGTTTGTATTTTAAGTTTTATGTTAGCATGCTACATTCGTGACAGATTTCATGTTAATTAGCGAATATACTCTGTCAGTTATTAATGTTCCAATATTTTGTCATTTGATACCTTACTAAAAGCGCGATTTGACTCAACGACGTTTTAGTTTTATGGACGGGAGCTAATAAGTTTCCCTCTTCATAACGTCCCAAGTAGCACACTTCGTTTTTTAAAGGTTGTAAAATGGTTATTAACGTTGTAACAACCGCTTAAAAACGTTTAGAAAACGTTTTAAGGTTATTTGTGCTACCTTGGGTAAGCTTTGGAGCAGCAACTTGTCCTTTTTGCACTGAAGTACGAAAGGTTACCCTTTGAGTACGATATTTAAAAATGTTCTTTTTTTGGAAATCTTTGCTGTGATTGTAAAAAAATATCCAAATCTTCTCACGCAACTGATTGTTTCTGATTTCTCTGCAACCGACTCTCTATTAGGTACGTTTATATTCCTGAAGGGTTTAGTTTCTCTTGTGTCTTTGAAACTTAATAGTAGTAAGTATGTCCTCGAGACAAAAGCGTAGTCTAAATTTATTTAAATAGTATTTGTTTTTTGTTGTTATTGAGTCTATATCTATTGCGTTTTGTGGCAAGGGGGGGGGAGAGTTATTTGGGTTGAATCAAAATATTTATCATCATTTATCTTCAAATACATAAATGAAGTACACTTCAAAAAAAAATTCCTTAAAAATGATGTACTGATTTTGGTTTGTGTTGTTTATGGAATAAATAATATGTCAAAAACGAAGTAATTTCTTTTAAACCTCACGAAAGGCCCTAACTGAAAACTCGTTGCATTTCCTGCCTTATGTATGTGTGTGTGTTCATTTATATTACAGTAATATTTTTTTCAATATGGCGATTTTTTAGACCAAATAAAGAGTTAGATTAAATCATGGGATTCAGCAAATAGAAAAAAATTTAACTAAAGCAGCTTCTTATTATTTTTCTTAATCTCTCCCAAGAAAGGGAAATAAATGTGAAATCAACAATGAAAATTTTTAAATGCAATTTTCTAAATACCACCCTATGAATTTCGGAATTTTTCAAAAGAATCGCATGGAGGTTTCAGTTAAATAAAAAGAAATAGACCAAAAAGAAATAACTTTAAATTTATGCAGACACACTGCAACAAGATTTCATGTCACACGCACAAAAAAAAGAGGGGAAAAAATCTTAATTAGTACTTTACGCTACTTCCTCTGAAAACATTCCAAATCATTAATTGAGAAGCTGTGATTTCTAATTAAGAGTGAGAGGGAGAACTGTCTTGTATCTAGTTAGCGATACAGCAGTTTGCTTACCAGCTATTTTTTTTATTCACATCACATGGCAGGAAGCTTTAAATTAAAAAACAAACAAATAAAACGAACTGAAAAGGCGACATGGTAAAGTAAGCGGTAACTTCATTATTAATTACTAATTATTTAGGAATTTAATTAATTAGTTTTACAGTGCCGAAGTTAATTGTAATAGTTCTTTGAAAACAAATTTTGTTGATATAATGTAAATGATCAAATTAACCATTACTTTGTTTGTGATACTTCAGTTTTTCATTTATTTTTTTATTTATTTATTTTTTTTCGGTAAGTGTCTTAGAATATAAATTGTTGTGTAATCCTCATAAAAATATAACTCCAGTTGAGCTTAAGAAAAAAAAATATTTTATCTTGAATGTTAGAACTAAGAATTTTAACTGTACACCGAGTTTACTCGGCTATGGATTATTTATTAAAAATCAGTATTTGTTTAATTAAGTGCTTATAAGGCACGTTCTTACTCTGTGAGTTTAATCAAAACGTCAACGGCAGTTGAAAAGTTTGTAGAATCTAATTGTAGTTCATTCAACTGCTGAAGAAATTTCTTTCTGCATATGGTTAAATTTTCTTACTATAGTTTAACATTACAATACCACATTCTCCCGTAAGGTCAATTCAAAACTTGTGAAGCTGATGAAAAGTTTCGTGAAATTCGATTTAATATCCTAATTGACAGAAACTTTCTTAAACTATTTCTGTTAGGCTAAACCTTTTTCATAAAGTTGAACACTTTTAGAATTTTACTATTATTTAACTTGAAGTGTTTATCATCAGTTGTAATCTCTACACTTAGTAAGGTGTTTATGATAAATTTCATCATGCATTCTTGAGATTTCAAGTTTCATTTGGAATATTTTAGCGTAAGTTCTCGTCATATAGATATGCAAAATAAATAAAATGCATTTTGCTGTTTCGAGAAAACAGTTTTGTAAAGGTTGCCTGTGGAAAAATGATCCCTTTTCCAGGCCCGTCATTTAGGGGGGGGGGGGCAAGGGGGGTCAATTGCCCCCCCCCCCCCTGACTTTGAAAAATCAATGTAATTACCTATATGTGGCCGTGGATTTTGATGTTTTCCTATGAAATTGCATTGTGTTTGGACACTTTGCCCCCCCTGGAAAAACTTGAAATGACGTCCCTGCACCTTTTCTCATATATTAAGTATACGATTTAAGTTTTCACCATAAAAACACATGACAATTTTGTAAACTCGACTTTTTTTTAGTGGAAACACATTTAAGATTTTTTAACTAAATTGTTTTAAGTTCTGAATTAGAGCTGCTTATAATTAAAACTAGGACTTAGTCCGCTGTTGGAACACTAAAAGAAAAATATATATCTTCATCTCAAATCGTTAAAGTCTATTATTCTATGTCTATTTTTATTAATTATTCCGTTTTTTTATGCTCAGTAGTTATTAATTTAATTTTGAAAGATCTTTTGAGATTTTTGTACTTTTTATCTCGTCTGTCCTTCCAAAACTTTATTTCTGAACGTTCTTCTATTACATTATTTGAAGAATCTTCTATAATTCCATGTTTCTGATGGCTATTTCTGAAACATTTTTTCCCTGAAAACACTTTTGTACTTCCTTTCTTGAGCAATCTTCTGTACTTTCGTTCCTAAAGATTCTTTTCTGTACTTCTACATTTGAAGGTACTTTATTTCATTCCTTCAAGCGAACTTCCCTTTTCAAAATCTTTTATATAATAGATTCCTCATACCTTTTGCGAAAATTGGGAAACTTGATTTAGTGTCTTATCCTTTCCATTGTTGACTTTGCCCACGCAATATGACTTTATCTGAATGGGGTGAGGGTAGAGAACAAATGCGGGAAGTACAGAACGGAGAAAGGAGACGTTTTCAGGCATACAACAGCCGGTAATTAAGCGACAGGAGAAAGCATAATTTGCTCGGTATTAAAACTTTGTTAAAATATTATCACGAACTTTTAGTTCGCTCTTCCCTTGGTTAAGCATACACGCTTTTCCTAATTTGGGCGACCTAGTAGCCTGCGCTTGTTAAGCGTTTTGATGAAATTTAAGCATTAAAGTTTGGCGGGCGCTTTTACGGCAGCCGCTGGCGTGATCCTGTGTAACAAAAGATTTTTCAATACTGTTGTACGTCATTTAGGTGACGTTCTACATGCTTGTAACTTGAACTGGGTGGCAAATAAGGAAAATATTGTCATTCTGAGTATATGCCAAATATTATGTATGGTAAACGAAGAGCAAAAAGGAAAAGTTAAAATTTCTTATCAGAAGATACTTAGGAAAAAGTAACTCAGCTATCAAATTACCCCCGACCCCTCCCCAGCTCCCCAAAAAATTGTTTTATTTAATTATTTATTTATTAAGGTTTTTGATTTTCTTGGTACTGTTTAAACGGATTTTTTTTTTTTTTTTTTTTTGAGACATTTATAGAGTGAAAAAATGTGGGCCTGCCTAAGAGCAACAACGCACCCATCTCAAATGTTAAGTAGTACCCGTCCTTCCAGAAAGAGAACTCCCAAAAATAGAAAAAGACCACGTAAAGCACTCCTTTAAAAAAATTTCATTTTATTCAAAGCAATAAATCTTTATGCATAATGCATGCACTTACATTTGATCATACATAATTTTGAGTTTCAATTACTTTTCTTCATATTTCTATCGAACTGCCTAAAAATATCCCACCACCACAACCTACGAAACTGTTGAATCAATTTCTCATAAAATGCATTGAAACAACAAAGAAAAAAAACTAGTTTGTTGGCTGAGTTTGCTGAACAGAATTGTTATTTCCCATCATTAGGTTTAACCTGCAAAAAAAATTTAATAATAGCAAAGCAGTTTTGAACATGTGACCCAGTTTAAAGCAGGACAGTAGTTATCATTGTTGTATTTTTATTGTATACGTTTTTCTAATACTTTGCTTCAGACTTGTTGCTTTCTGCGTCAAAAAGTTTCACTTTTTGCCCAATTATCTTTTTATGCCATTCATATTTTTCCGCCAGGGCTGCTGTTTTCGGCTGCCGCTTGAATAAATTTTGCTCTTGTGTGTCAACTAATTTCTATCTCTCTACATCTATTCACATAGATCTATGTCTGTATCGACCTATTGTTAAATGTCTGTATGTCTATCTATACATTTATCTCTGTATAATTTTCTATATCATATCAATTTAGCTCTCTATTCATCTATCTCTCTATATTCATTTATTTTCACAAAAACATCTTATATCTTCTTTAATTTTCCAGCCTATATCAATTTAGCTCTCTATTCATCTATCTCTCTATATTCATTTATGTATTTTCACGAAAACATTTCTTATATCTTCTTTAATTTTCTATATCTATATCAATTTAGCTCTCTATTCATCTATCTCTCTATATTCATTTATTTTCACAAAAACATTTCTTACATCTAACCAAGCGTAACAAATCTCATGTCTTAAAATGAAATTCTTGGATTGCTTCAACATTGTTGCACCCCTAGATAGGAAGCATAACTCACGACATGTTATTCAAATCAAAAACTGAATTCTTGCAGAAATTTTCATTGTTACAGATACTTAAAAGACTCTTAGAATCTAGTTTTGTTATTTTGAATGATTTATTGACACAATTACCTCTGACTGTTAAAGGAAAAAATCATGAAACATGAAGTAACTTTTTTTTCTAATTAATTTATCAAAAACTGAACAACAAAGAGCTAATCTTTGCAAAAAACACACGTGCGCGCATCTCATTCAATTATATTTATTCATATTTATAGTAGTAGAAAATATGTATAGTAGAACAGATATTCAGTTAGCTATCGATTTCAAGAATTAATAATTAAAACTGTTTGACTGTTTAAATATTTTGGACTCTCGTGATTAGTTTTTCTCTGAATTCTTTCAAACTCAATAACCTCCTTCGGCGTTCTCTGAAGCTTAATATATTTTTAAACGAAACATATCAATAGTTTCTTTTAACCTTTTTACTTTCAATTATTTATTTATTTAGAGGGGGGTGGCTGTGGTATCTACATGTTTTTTAACCCTCGTGGGTTCCTCGAGGTCATATGTGACCCCAATGCAATTTCTGTTTAATATATCTTGTTAATCAACCATTTGTTTTTAATGGCATTTTGTGACTTTTATTCTTCTAGTTTTCTATTCAAAATAATGCTATTATTGTGTTTTATTTTTCCCGAATTGCATTTTTTGCACACAAGACCCTTGGGGTCACTTCCTCAGAATGCCAAACAAAGAGGACGTTGCAACTTTTGTCCAAGAGAACTGGGCAGAAAATGCACCGAAAAATGTCATTAGTGTTTGAAATTCACTTGCAAAAAATCATGTTTTTTCAGGTCTGTAACAGTTGTAAATAAATCTATAGTTATTGTAAGTTTTGCTCTAAAATTTAAATTTTTAATGCATAAACTAAATTTTACTTTGATTGGGTCTTTTTATTTTTATTTTTTTAGCATTAAAAAGTGTGTGAACTTAAATAATGCATGTAACATTCAATAATCATAATAAATTAATTAACGGAAGCATTGGGGTCGTTTATGACCCCAAAGGGTCTTTAGTGTAACTGAAATGGGAAGGACCCACGAAGGTTAACCAATGTTCCAGAAATAATTACCTTCTTTTTTAGATTCTCTTCTTTTCGGTGCTCCTTTCTCATAATACTTCGAATCTATATTCCCTTTAATACCTCCGCATTATAGAGACACTAAAAACAGGATATTGTTCCTTTCAAGAACTGCTGCCTTGTTATGTTGTAATATTTCTTCATTAAACTCCGAAATCACCAAGATCAATTTTTAATTAAAACCATAAACAAAACCCATAAATATTTTGTCTTTGCATGAAAATTTAATATAAGTTTTATTAAATCAATTTTTATTTGTTCTATGAGTTTTCTAATTACTAACGTAATATCATTATCTTCGGTGCTTATTTGAATTCTCGTTAAAGTTTCATGCAAATATGCTTCAATGAAACGAGAAGACAGCGCCATTTTCCATTAAGTTCTCAACAAATCTTCTCTAAGTTAGAAGACGGCATTTGAAATGGCTTTTGCGAATCAACCTGATAACAAATGATTAGAAATTAAAATGTATGCATCATTAATAGATAAATGTTGCGAATTCTAGTTTATTTATCAGCAGAAATGGCATGGAATTAAATGCTATGAAATTAATCTTCCAGAATTCTCATTAATTCTAATGCTGGTGTATTTATTCCTCGGGCTAGTTATTTCCTGTTTATGTAATTAATTATGCATGAAACTTGGTATAACGGATATAAAAGTAGGACGAAATGGAGAGTAGCATTTTTTGACGTAAAGTGCACAAAATTATGTTACAGAACCTGACCAGTTGACCATAGGTACTATAAATAAATTCGAAAAGGCTATAATACATAAACTTATTAAACGCACAAAAATATTTAATACAGTACACCCTAGTTTTACGCTAGGGGTTACGTTCCAAAAATACCACGTAATTCAAAATCGCTTAAAGTAGTGATAAAATGGGGATTAGATCTTATCAGGTTCCCCGAACCTACCAAAAAACGTGGTTCAACCGGTTGCACGAGGACCTGGAGAGTTCTTCGTTTTTTGTTCTTTTTTTTTTTTAAATCCAGACCAGGAGCCGAGCAAACCCCTGGTTCTGTACTCAGAGAGGTATTGATTCATTTGGAGGACTTTGTAACCACGAACATATTTAACGTCCCACAGTCGCCATCAGTGAAGAACCTTATCGATGTGACCACTACGGCTACAGCTTCCACTACTAAGAAATTCTCAAAAACTTAACTATTTGAAATGATCCGAACAACACAATGAAAAATCACACCTATGCGATGCGGTTCGATTTAAGCTTTTTTTATGTACGTTTTGACCTGGACGAAAAGTTCCGCACTGAATTGAGCTAGTCTAAACTATATCCCATTGTTGTCTTGCATACAACAGCTGTACAGAGCAGTCGTAAAAAATACCTTAAACTCGGCAAGAGCTTCATCTGAGAATCCATATATCATCTGACAATATCTTCCTTCAAAAATTCTCCAATTAGTGAACACTGATTATGCAGAGATCGATACAGAAATCCCCGTTTCAAATTGAAAAAAAAATCATCAGTACATTATAGTGTAAAGAAAGGTCACTACACCATGCAATCCAAACCGTAACTTGAAACTTATGAATGGCATTATTGACTTAATGTAGCTTTTCCATGTAGCATCGTCATTATGTTGAGTGTTCAGGAAAGTAACTCTGAGTTCAACAGAAGCATCCTAAGTGGACTGCTGTATTTAGTAGTTCTACACATGGGTTGAGCATTATATGACACAACAAGAGAACTAGCTCTAAAGTATTTAGTCATATTTTACAGAGATAGTAAAAAGAGTGGTACTTTAGTGCTCCTCTGAAAAGCTGACCTCCGACATTGACAACGTACCCCTCTTTTCGGGTAATAGGAGAGGGTAACTGACACGGAATTGAGTTGGAATATTTTTGCAAAACGACTACGAAAGTAACCATACTCAATTCAGGTCCAATTACCCCCCCCCCTCTCCCCCCTTAACCGAAAAAGAGGTAAACATTGTCAATGTCAAAGCTCAACGTACCAAAGCAGCAATATACCCGCGTAATGTCACTTTAAAATAACGCTTGTATTGGGAAAAAAATAAACTCTAAAGGCGCTCCAAAATGAGAGGTCACGGGAGGTCACAAAGTTCTTACAAAAAGCTTTATTCATTCAGCAAATTTTGACAAATATGGACACATTACTACAATAGTTTTGACATTACTACAATATTGCGACTATTTTTTGATGAGGCTAAATGTCTCGTTTTATTAGATGTAGGTATGTATGCATGCAGATACTTTGTTTTTTGTCAGTCATTCGACAAAATTGGAGTTTCACATTCACTAAACTGGGAAGTTCAACCTTTTCGAAAATTAAAATTTGGGGCTACTCTGTAATGTGGAAACAAAAATTGTTACACGAGTTTTTATAGTACCAGCTCACATATTGGAAGTAGAGCACAAACATTCCACAACTAATTAATTACGACACATCAGTTTTAATATTATTACATCCTTTATTCTACTCATTCTAACTTATTTCCATTCCCCAAAATCATCCTATAGATTGTAATTTTACACTCAACGATGAAATCCGACCGAATTATTACATTATTTGATGCATTCATGCCTCCCGCCGCTATTACATTGACGCAAACGAAACTAGTCACTTCGCTTCTGCACCTATCCTGCAAAATCTACAACGTGCTAATTGCTGTTAATATTACTCCATCAATATTCATTAGTCCATCACACAATTATAAATGAATAGCTTTCTGGATCAAGCTGGTGTTAATAGTTCGAATATGCCATTGTCGATGGAGATGAGCAACCGGCTTCTTGATTTATAGGACACTTCATAATTTACTTCGACTTTCAACTTAATTACTAGTGATAGTACATTTAAATTTATGCATCTTTAAACAGATAAGTATGAATAATTGTAGTTTATTTGTATCTTTGAATGGAGTTCTGTCAGCTGGGGAAAGCTGAGATATCGTGGAGCTTTTCATCTTCTTAATGTGTTGGTAATAAATACGAATGACAGATGTCTTTGTTGGTTGTTGTGATGTCGGATATCCGTAAAAGCATGCGACAGTCAGAATCATGCATCATTGTCTCGAATCTGTTAAGCATGAAAATTTATAACAGGAAAAATAAAGCAGCTCTTAATTATACTATTGTTTTAAAAAGGGGGGAAGTAAAATAAACAGATGTAACATTCGAAATAAGCTAAATTAAAAAGCAACGCGGTTTTGAAAAATGCTTCGTTTTTTTTCTGTTTTTCATTTTGGTTACTTTTTAATGTTTCGTTTGATTGATCTATGAATTTTAGATTTATGACAAAATAAAGATCAGTAGAATGCTTGAAATGTCATAGAATTGATTTAACGTAAAATAGGTGCATTCATTTGGTAACATAAGATCATTAACATTATCGTGTTAATAGTATAGATATGGATTTGAGTCTAATTAAAGCATTTATAATCAACTTATTGAAGGTGTTATTGCAACGACAAATTGTGTACTAGCTGTTCAAGAAGTACTTAAGCGCTGATCACTCTAGGTTGTAAGCTACAGAGACTTTGAAATATTTAAGACTTACGCTTAGCTTATCAAAAGTAGAATCTAATGAAATATGCTTTTGATACAGGGACTGCAATATTTCGAGAATTTGTTTTCCACGATCTTTGTCTTTTATTAGACTAAAAATATCTCTTAAAAATACTTCGGATTGATTATAAATCATCATTTAGTTCTAGAAGGTCTTTTATTATAGATTCTTTTAATGTTTTTTTTTTATTATTGATGTAATTATTATTTTTACTTTTTATCCCCGAAATGTTTTGCAACCTTACGAAATCACATTTTGCAATTTCAGTAATTTACTCTTATCTTGATTTCAGGTAAGACAATTCCTCTGAGAAATGAATAAACTAAGATCTCTTAAGTGGGTATGAAAATTTACAAGATCCTTTAAAAGGCAATTTGGTGCTCCTTTTGAAATTAGATCATTCGACAAGCTAGTTTCTAGTTGGAGGAGTCGAACGGTGGAATTTCTGAAAGTAATCTATTCACAGCTAAAACTTGCATTGAGACAAGATGAACATCAGGGTGGCTTGGTGATGAATTAAACCTCGCTATAAAGGATGGTAGAGGGTCAAAAATTGTTGTAGGAAAATTTTGACAGTAGTGTCAAAATCAGCCCGTTGAGTCTAAATGTTATATTTTGACTTTTTTTCGGGGGGGGGGGGAGTACTTCTTAAACTGCTTTCAAAGATTGCAAGGCATAGTCATACCACCTTTTCCCCTATTGCTTTTGCAGCATTCGCAAATTATGAACTGCTAAAGGTAATATATCTACGTCCTTCGGGGATCCACACAGAATTGTAGTTTTCAAAAATAGGCATTTTCAATGCGCTACGAAACATAATGAATTAATGGTGGGGATAACCTTTGCACTTTGTTAATCAAGATAATTACGGTCCAAAACTCCTATATTTTTACAAATCACACTTTAGTAATGTTATTGCATTTAATTTCATAAAATTAAAAGAAAAAAATCCAGAAGCATTGCATGCAAAATAGTTCCATAGTTGTTCAAAATCAAGAAATAATAAGTATGAAATCTCTTTAAAGTTATTTATTAACCTCCTTCGAAGACATTCTGCTACTTAGGACTTTTAACCATGGGAAAAATGTGATGTGGCACAAATTATATTAATAAAAGTACTGCAACTTTGAAACGAGAAAATAAAAGTTCTAAATGTTTAAATACGCTGCCTATTTCATCTCTAATAATAATAAAGCTGAAGGTGGTTCTGTCTGTCCTTCTTTCTGTCTGTCTGTTACGCGCGTAGCGCCAAAACCGTTCGGTCGATTTTCATGCCACTTGGCACAAAATTAGTTTGTAGCATGTAGTTTTGCACCTCGAAGCGATTTTTCGAAAATTCCATTTCGTTCTTTTTCTATTCGAATTCTTAGCGGAAATTCGATAAAATAGGGAAGAAATATTTCACACACATTTTCAAGTCTTATGTCATTCGAAAGCTTGGAATTTTCTGCACAAAATGAAGTTTTTTCGAAGTTTCTACGATCATCAGGAGAGCTGTAACAATTGTTTTTAGAATCCCGAAATTCAAGGCTTACCTTCAGTAAAGCAAGCCAAACGATTCTAAAATGGTTCAGCTCGATAATAAAATTTGTTTGAAAAGAGAGATGAAAAGAATTATTTTATCAACGGAAATCAACTTTTCATGTTGTTACTATGGTTACGTGTTCATACTTATTTTTGTTTCGTTCTTTTTCCAGGGTTGCCAGACGTAGTATTTTTGATTCTACGGTAGTATTTTTTCGGCCCAAATAAGGAGCGTAGTATTTTTCTGGCAACCCTGTTTCCAATATACTAATGACTTAATTAAAAGATTTGGCGGATTTTTTTTTCCATTTTCATAGATTTCGCATTTCAGCAACATTGATTTTGGCAACGTTTGGAAACAGTAGTATTTTGTAATATTTTTTTAGAGGAGGTATAGTATTTTTTGTTCCAATTCTCTGGCAACCCTGTCTTTTTCCCGGTGAAGATGCTTTGGGACCCTGCTTGGCGCGTTTTCAAAAAGTCAACTACGCAAAATAGCTAGGGTTACCACACTTGGCGCGCCTATCGTTCATTTAGCGAGAAAAGGGTACCTAAAGCACAGATTAACGAAATATTGTATCAATTTCGATATTGCATCGTTTTTTTAAAGTGTTTCGTTTCGGAAAATGTATTGTTTTGTTTTTTAAGCTGGGAAAGAAAACTTTCTTCTTCTTTTAAACTTTGGTAAGATTTCTGTTGGTTTCTGTTATCAACAAAACTGTTCTTATTTTCTCTTTTGGCTTATTTTTGTCCATCTCCCTTGGGGTTGCATTCGAATGTTCTAAGGGGGTGTTTTACCCCATTTATCGGGTAAATCAGTGTTTTCAATGCAAGGTGATATGAATTGGTTAACAAAAGTGATATGAATTGGCGCGACCACTTGGCGATATATCGCCAAGCTTTTGATCGCCAAATATTTGACGCCAAATTGGCGATTTTTTTTTTTTTTTTTTTTTTTTGATTTAGGTTCAATTTGGCGCTGTTGGCGATATTTTGCGAAAAATCCACTGAATGATGTTAAAAACGACGATCTTTAGGAGATTAATCATTGTAAAATATTTTTTTGCATTGTTTCGTAGCAAACTAGGGCTACAAATGTTTGAATTGTTATCTTGCTCACTCCAAGCACTATTTTAGCACTTAAGGCATCTACTAAGAAATTTACACGTAAAATTAAGTAGTGTGGGGTCCATATCAGATCTTTATATCACTTTGAAGGAATTATAGTTGAATAAAACTAAAATAGAGCATTTTTTCTGATATATCAATTATTTTACAAATGAACTTTTAATTTTATGCCACGGGCAAAGCCGTGCGGGTACCGCTAGTAGTATAATAAAGTTCCATAAATTATTATATTGCTTAAAATATTGCAAAGTGTAGGACGCGAGATTTGAGCCACAGCAGGCTTCTCTAGTTGGTTCTGATTTAACAACTTCAAATCACAATGCGTGCAGTGTTGCCAACTTTTTTTACAATGAAAACTAATGTTGTAGTCTTGCAGAGTGCATCATTGGCCCTTATGCTGTTTCTTTTAAATTTAAATGTACTAAGTTATGCTTAATTTACCCCAATAATTTGAAATTTCCGTAAAAATGATTATAAAACGAATATTGATCAGCAGAAAGATAGATCAAGTGGCACAAAACAGCTTTTCTTTGATTGCTTTGGGAAACTGAGCTGTGTAGAATTTCCTAAACCAACTTATGAGCCGCTTCGCTCAGAACCGGACACATATATGTGTAACGAACAAGTTAATTTGCTAACGTTACGTTGGGTCACTTTGCAGGAGCCAATTAAATGAGAGGTGTTTGGGAAGGCGATATGAGTTCTGCTAATGAAATCTGATTTGGAGAATGATTTGATGTCATGATACTACCTCTAATTTTGTAGAGTTTGGGATCAGTAATTGGGTGGGTTGAATTTAAGCTAGTATATTATGCCGTCTGTGTTTTCTGCTCACTTGTAGGTGTCTGCTACTTCTACAAATGTTTCTTAGTGAAGACTCTAGAGTGACTTTTAGTGTTTGTTTGTATATGCACTTTTTTTTTTTTTTTTGTTTGAATTTTACTTCTTATCCTCCTGTTCATTTGCCACGCTAGTATTTTGTAGGAATAAATACAACTTAAAAATAGTAACAGTCAATCCCGCTTATTAGAATATCAGTTAAAAGAATATCCGCTTAATGTAATAATTTGTAATTTTAAACCTGATAATGGAATTCTTATTGCAATAATATCTTGTTTCGGGCTGTTCCGTTAAGCAAGCTCCTCTGTATTTATTTAAATTACGCTACATAGTTTATTTAAACTATTTATGATGGTTTACTTTTAAATTCTTCAATTTTCTCCTTAAATTAGCTCAAATTCTTTAATTTCATTTCAATAAATCCTTTGTATTATATTTCTTCTAAACCGGAAACTATAGCATCTACGAGGGGCAAATTATTGCCTTTTTTTTTTTTTACTGTTAAAGCAAATTGTTTGAAAAAATATTATTACCGAAGAAATTGCAAAACTTTTAAAAATATTTTATATCACACACAAGGTCCTATTCCTTATTTTAGAATTTATATCAAGAGCAACTCGAACAGCTGCAGAAATAGAACTCGGGAAATGACGCATGGATTCAGAAAATGTTTGAAAGCTTCACATTATATTTCTCCGTTCGAAAACTCGGGTAAGAATAAGGAGTGGTATTTTTATCGGAATTTATACGATATTCCGTTTGAAATGTGCTACAGAGTATTCCGTGATCGCCATTCCAAAACTTCGGATAATCTACCGAATATCACGTGACTGTGACGAAGTCGTAAAGGAGGTTAGATCGTAAAATGGAAGATGAAAAGGAAAAAGAAAACAAAAACTTTTACTCACAGCGTTGCCCAGATACAATCGAGGTGTTAAATTCGCCTACATGGATTTTCATTTGAGTCTGAGACGTGGTATATATAGTTATTCTTTCCATTTTTTTCTCAGAATTCCTTTTCAATGACCAGTATTTTACGATTATTTCCATTGCTTCATCACCAGCAATGTGTGGTTCTACGGTAGAACGAATTCGAAGAAAATAGAATTTTTTTCCTTATCCTTGTGTGCTAGCTAATACTCCATAAATAAAGATTAAAACATCAGAATTTTTCTACGTCTTTTGTTTCCGTCGCTTCAACTTTTTTTTTCTTTTTAATGTTATAAAAATAAAGCAATGTGTTTCCTTTTTTTCCCTCTTTTTTCCATTTCAAATATTGGGAAAATTGGCAGTATATTTTCTTCCTTTTTAAGACTATTATTTTCTTAGCATTTGGATTCGGCTTCATAAGCCTCGACAGCTAAGCTTTCTTGTCAGTCAGGGTTCCAAACAAAGTGCTGAAACTGGAGAAAAAAATCTCTATTTGAAAAAAATAAAAGCTAAGTTCGGTTTAAACTGAAAAAAGATTTTAGTTAGAATTTTCTTTTTCCGTTTTCTTTTACGGTGAAAGAATTTCGTTGTGACAAATTATATTAACTTTTTAGGGTCCTTTCTGTTTTGTAAACTCTGAAAGTAAACTCGGTGTGAATAACATCCTTATTCTCTTCCCCAAACACCTGTAAACTGAATGCAACCAGTCTAATTATAAGGAGGGAGGCCTCAAGGGAAAAAAAAAACATAAGGAATAAATCTGCAATGAGAATGGCTTTTATACGTTTTACGGTTCGCCAGAAATGGTTTCACACTTTTTTCAAGATTTTTAACCCCTCCTCCTTTTGTCACAAAGTGTCATACTTCTCATTACCCCCTTCCACTTTGCCATAAGTCACTCTATTTTTCATTAACATATTCATGGGAAAATAATCCGTGATGTCACACTTCTCATTTTTCCTCCGTCCTCCTTGTCACTAACGACCACAATTTCTTGAATTCCACCTCCCCCCTCAAAGTGTGACATCATTTACGGACAGCCCCTTTGTATTTTCTTGCGTAGTTTTTGAGTTTTACTTATCCGTGATATCACACTTCTTATTTTTCTTCCATCCTCCTTGTCACAAACGGTCACAAATTCTTAAACCCCGCCTCTGCCCTCAAAGCGTGACATCATTTACGGACAGCATTTTTGTAGTTTCATGCCTAGTTTTGGAGTTTCACTTAAAGTAAGTGAAAATGCAATTGTGTGTGAAAAACACGGAACCTTCTTAAGATGCATTCAAAAAGCAATTTCGAGATAAGCCGTGCGAAAAACATAAACAAGCCCTTCTTCGGTGAATAATGAGGAACGGAGCCGTGTGACAGAAATGAAGAACACTTTTCAGTGAGTGGAAATGTAGTTCTATATTGCTTGGGACACGCAAGGAAGAAGTACCTTGTGAAATGAATGAATCAGAAATATATGAATGGGTGTTGTATGTCTTTATTACGTTGTTTTGCCCCAACCCACGGTTCGCGTGAAAGCAATCATTTACAGACTTCAGAGCAGTTCATGTAGGCGAGTTAAATACAGTAGCATTGATAGCAGACTGCTTCTTAACTGGCTTATTTCGACTAGTGTGTTAAGCTGGTTAATCGAGAACTAAAAAAAAAACTTCAAAACAAGCAGCACAAAATGATGGAATACCGTTTTGTTCTCAGTTTTGCGATTTATAATTACAATATTTTAAATTAGATCTTTTAATGCAGAAACAATTATTTGCGTAAATTAAAAATACTTAGAGGGAAATATTTTTCGAATAAATTGAGATTTCTTTCCTAAACTGTTTCATCTAATGGCAAAGATAAAACAGTGGCTTTACAGCAAAAGTGAGAAAATTGTATTTTTCTGTGAAAGAGAAAAACAAAAATTCAAAAAATGACCTACTAAAATGGATAATCTGTTTATCCAATACTACTTTAGAAACTGTCTGCCATATTTGAATGAGTCATCTTATACAATTCAAGATTTCAGTGATTTTGTATATTACGGAATTTTTTTATGGCAATAAAATTTTAGCTTTGAGTAATGATTCTCATCATTTGCTGTTTAGATATTGATCTTTTTTTATTTTTTTTTTTGAATTCACGAATAAAGTCACCTTTCACATGCATGTATAAATTAGCTTAGAGTATTCACAGTCATAATCAAATAAAGAAAAGGAAATAAAACAAAGAGAATTTTTAATGCTAATTTTACATTTAAATTTATGGAATAATGTAATTATTGCAGTGCTTTAAAAATTCGCGAAGTAGTTTTTGAATGCTTTTTTACTAATTAATAATGCAAAAGTAAACACAAGGCATTGTTTTAAGAACTAAAGCATAGGAAAAGGTGAAAACTGCTTTGAACAAAATTTATTGTATTTTGTATTTTAGGAAATACAAGAGCCTAATTTCATAAACAAAAACAATCGTTTAGGCCCAACAGGTGAAAAACTATTTCGTTTCTTATATTTATTATTCATATTTTGGCACGTGTGTTGTAACAGTTTATAAAAATAAAAATGCCTTCGCTAACCTGCAATCTCTTGGAAGATAAACGGGTGGAGAGCAATTAAAATTCAGTTCGCGTCTTAATGATGTCGTTCAGCGAATTTTAAAAATGAAGATTCTTTGAGCAAATTAAGTCTTGCTATGGCGGACAGGTGTTTTTTTTAGTCCTTGAAGTTTGTTTTATAATCATCATGGCCATTTAAAATTTTTATCTACAGTTCTTATATCTGGGATAGTAATTCTACTAAAGAAAGGGACTCATTCCATATTATGTTTGAAATAAAACATACAAGTTTTTTTCATCAACGTTTATCGTAACTCTTACAGTCGAGCCCGCTTACTAAAATAGCCATTTTGCCTATTCTAATAAGTGGGATGTTCTATTATCCGTCATTAAAATAATGCATTATAGCGGGTTTGTGCATTGAAAATGTATTATTATTGAGCGAGATAATCTTTTAACCGATATTCTAATAAGCGGACTCGACTGTATCACAAAATGTCATACTATATTACATCAGGTGCATTTATCTGCAATTTCCACTGCACCTTCATAATATAGTGAATTTGTATACGGTTTATACAAAATACGGTATATATGTAAATACGAAAAAGAAAGTCAACAGTATAAACATAAACCGTAAGTGAATTCCGAACAAAAATACGGGGGGGGGGGATATATATTGCATCTTAATTTATATATGATTAC